>CAUYLG010058402.1:0-69589 GCA_963573385.1 Cacajao melanocephalus
GAAAGAAACAACCAACCCAAATGCCCATCAGTGATAGACTGGCACATATACACCATGGAATGCTATGCAGCCATAAAAAGGATGAGTTCATGTCCTTTGCAGGGACATGGATGAAGCTGGAAACCATCATTCTCAGCAAACAAACACAGGAACAGAAAACCACACACTACATGTTCTCACTCATAAGTGAGAGTTGAACAATGAGAACACATGGACACAGGAGGGGAACATCACACACTGGGGCCTGTTAGGGGGCGGTGGGAGGTTAGTGGAGGGATAGCATTAGTAGAAATAACTAATGTAGATGACGGGTTGATGGGTGCAGCAAACCACCATGGCACGTGTATACTTATGGAACAAACCTCCACCTTCTGCACATGTATCCCGGAACATAAAGTATAATAAATAATAATAATAATATTTAAATAAATCTTCAGAATGTTCTCTATATTGAAAATGGATTATCTTCATGAACCCAAGATACAAATACTCTTAAAGAAATATTTAAAAAACCTTAGATATGAAATCATATGTAAGCACTCAAGTGTCATAACACATCAACATATTTCTAATTTTGCTGTCAAAAAAATCTGAAAAATATTGGATTGAGCAAAGTTGCACAGGTTTGTTTTCAGTAACAATTTCTTAGAGTAACTGTGATGTTCCTAATTTTTCTCATTCTTAAGCAAGATATTGGTTTATAACAAACTCTCCAAAGGAAATATGTACAGCAAAGAACAAAAGCAAAATGTGTTTTCATGGCAAACTACTGAGCTGTTTAATAACTTAACATGTTCTTCAATGTGGTTCCAGTATCTCCTGCAAAATTTGTTTAAACTTGATGGAATCCATCTCTTTGCCAGTCAGGTATATCAAACACCATTGCAAGATTATATCTATCTAGGGTCCACTCTCTTGTCACTTAACTTCCCCTGTGCCCAGACATTCTTTCACTCAACTCACCTGAGCTCTTACACCCGCCTTCAGCATGGCTACACAGAACCTCTTCAACTGTCTTAGCCTCTCAACATCCCTGCATACCATCTTAGCCTCCCAACATCACTGCACACCATGTAACTTTCTCCTTACTGCTAAAGTCAAGAACCTGCACAATGAACTCACTCAGTTTCTCTTCATCTAATTTTATCTTGTATTAGAGTAACTCCTTTCAAGGATACTGCCTCAACCCCCTTTTTATAATAAATTTCCTATGTTTTCTTCTCTGTCCTGATATAGCCATTTTACATTTTTTCTTTTCAAAATATGTAGTCCTTCCTTCTCTACTTACTCAAATTTATTGACACTGTGCTATGTCCAGCCTGTCCTAAAATACTGCCTTTGAGAACTTTTGTAACGCTATTACATAACTTATGTTCCCATTTATTTCAGTGACAATTTCCCCACTCTCTCTCTTCACCACCACAATCATTCTTTTGATACTTATAATGAAAATTCTGTCTTCATTTCTGCCGATTTTTTTTTTACCATCTTATAACCATGTTCAAACTGGGTTTTGTGACACAAACAATCTGAGTCTTCTTTCATGTCTAACTCCTCCTCCTCTGTATAGAACTGACTCCATTTTCTCCCTAAACAAAAACATTCTCAAGCACTTATTTGTTCACCTTTCACCAGAGTCTCCCCTTTCCTTTAGTCTTTCATTAACTTCTAAAGAATTGACTATTACTTCTTTTAAAAAAATTTTTATAGGTACATAATAGCTATACATATTTGTGAGGTAATATCATATTTTGATACAAGTATACAATGTGTAACAATAAAAAACGGGTAGTTGAGGTATCCACCACTCAAACATTTATCATCACTTTATGTTGGGAGCATTCCAAATCTACTCTTTTACTTATTTTGAAATATACAATAAATTATTTTTAACTATAGTTGCCCTATTGTGCTGCTGAAAACTAGATCTTATTCATTCTGTCTAACTGTATTGTATTTATTAACCAACCCCTCTTTATCCACTCCCCCACCTTATGGCTTTTCCTAGCCTCTGGTAACAAGCACTTTATTCACTGACTCTATGAAATTCATTTTTTAGCTTCTCTATATGAGTGAGAATATGCTACATTTGTTGTTCTGTCCCTGACTTACTTCATTTAACATAAGGTCCTCCAGTTTCATCCATGTTGTTATAAATAATAGGATTTCATTTTTTACAGCTGAATAATATTCCATTGTGTGTATGTACCACATTTTCTTTATCCATCCATCTGTTGATGGACACAGGCTGATTTCCTATCTTGGCTAGTGTGAATAGTACTGCAGTAAACCTAAGAGTGAAAATATCTTTTCAATATACTCATTTCCTTTCTTTTGCATGTATACCCAGAAGTGGGATTGCTGGATCATATGGTGGACCACAGGGCTATTAATTCTTTAAAAATGATTTTCAAATCTGAATCTTTAATACCTTCCTAGCATTCTGTTTGTTTTCCTAACTATGCTGTGTACTTCTGTGCTGTTGGTATTATAAATCTGACATCTTTCCTCTTCTCTTCAAACTACTCTCTCTTTCTGATTTTAATGTTTCTGATAATGGGAAAATTCTCTACCTAAAATCAGATGTGAAAAATTAAAGTCTCTCAATTTTTTTTTCTTCTTGTCTCTATCACAATTTCCTTTTGGTCACTAAGGCTTAACAATTCTACCTCTATTAGATACTTTAATATATATCCTCATTTCTTGTCACATTGACACCACTTTAGTTTAGGCCCTTATTATCTCTTTTAAAATTGTGCAATTTTCTAGTCAGTGTACGTTATCCTCTCTTTCTTTTCCTTCCTTCCTTCCTTCTTCCCTCCCTCCCCTGCTCTTTCTTTTTTTCTCCTTCCTTCCTTCTTCCCTCCCTCCCTCCCTCTCTCTCTCTTCTCTCTTTCTTTCTCTTTTTTTATTTCTTTCTCTTTTCCTTCCTTCCTTCCTTCTTTCCTTCCTTCTTTCCTTCCTTCTTTCCTTCCTTCCTTCCTTCTTTCCTTCCTTCCTTCCTTCTTTCCTTCCTTCTCTCCTTCCTTTCTTCCTTCCTTCCTTCTTTCCTTCCTTCCTTCCTTCCTTCCTTCCTTCCTTCCTTCCTTCCTTCCTTCCTTCCTCCCTTCCTCCCTCCCTTCCTTTCTTTCACAGAATCTTGCTCTGTCGCCCAGGCTGGAGTGCTATGACACGATCTCGAGGCTCACTGCAACCTCCATCTCCCAGATTCAAGCGATGTTCCTGGCTTAGCCCCCTGAGTAGCTGTAGCTGAGATTATAAGATGTGTGCCACTACACCTGGCTAATTTCTTGTATTTTTAGTACAGACAGGACTTTGCTATGTTGGTCAGGCTGGTCTTGAACTCTTGACCTCAAATGATCCACCCTCCATGGTGTCCCAAAGTACTGGGATTATAGACTAGCCTATATAGTTCTTTAAGGTCAATTTTTAAAAACAATATTTTGTCCTGTTACTCTACTGCTCAAAAACCTCCCTAACCCCCACATATCCTAGTGAGTAATGGGTGAAGGACTTCTACAAAGTGACTTAAATCCACCTTCCCATCCTAATCATATATAATTCGTACTTAATCTGAATTAATTGTTTTATACTATAAATTATAGTTTTTTTGTAATGTTGCTTAAAGTATACTACTTACTTTACCTGCAGTACCTCCTCTTTCTTTCTCTGCAAGTCAGGATACAGATTAAAGTAGCTTATCAAAGAATTACATTTTAATTCTTTCATTCAACTAGGCCTAGAGCTTTGAAAGTTTATAGCCTATTCATTCCATTGGAATTCACTTTATTTTTTAATTTCTATAACATATTATTTCTTACCCACGGTGCTTACTTCATAAAGAATTTTATTACAGTTATTTGTATATGAGTCAGAGAATTACTCATCAAATGGCTTTTACAATATTATTTAAGCAGTAGCTTTACAGGAAATGTTTGTTAAATGATTAATTTATCAGATAAATTCTAAAAAAATTTTTTTTAGCATTTTGGCAAAGCCTTTTTTAGTTTGATTCTCAAGTATGTAGATATGTTCTTCTTAAATAACTAAAAAAATTCAAATTATTTCTGGCTTTCTAAATTTTTTTCCCTGATATGCTGTGAATTTTACTAAAATTTTCATTTATTAACGCAGATGTGTTAAATATAAAATTTTCTCATCAAGCAAATGTACATCTGACCTACATATTTCAATTGCTAATCTATAGTGTCCTTCAAGGTCTTGTTAGAAATGTTACTTTCCTGATTTCTCAATGCTGCAATATCATTTACCGAGCTGTTAACAGGTCTAAGGACTGAAAAGAGAAAAGCAGTCAATTATTAACAAGTCTTCTATTTTTTAATGGTCAGGATTGACAGAACATAGTATTCTTTTAAATTCTCCTATCTAGAGCCATTATTTTCTCACAAGAAACATCCCCTCATGATCCATTAAGGTGGTTTAAAAAATGGGATTGAAAACGGATCTCAAAGGGATATTTGAGCACCCATGTTCATTGCAGCATTACTTACGTCGGCCAAGAGGGGGCAACAATCTAAATGTCCATCAACAGATGAATAGATAAATAAAATATGCTATACTCATACAATGGCATGTTATTCAATCTTAAAAAATAATCTTGTCACATGCTACAACCTGGATGACCCTTGAGAACATTATGCTAAGTGAGATAAGCCAGTCACAGTGGACAAACATTGCATGATTCCACTTACATGAGGTATCTAAAGTAGTCAAGTGTGTAGAAGTAGAAAGTATCATGGTGGTTGGCAGGGCTAGGGAGAGGCAGAAATGAGGAGAGAGATCTGCAGTACAGCATGGCATATATAGTTAACGATATTGTACTATATGCTTAACATTTGTTGAGAGTAGATCCCATGTTATGTGTGTTTTACCACAATAAAAAAAATACTTCTGACTAGACTGCTACTGCTTGAAAGAAAAGGATGTTTTATGATTTAAACTTTTTAAAATTCAGGCAGAGTATAGGGGTCATTGGTTTCCCTAGCCTCAAGGTGAGCTTGCATAAGACAAGTTCAAGTTGGAAGTGTGTGTTAGGGAGAAAAATAAATGCTAGGGAAAAAGAGGAAGTTAGGTAGAGAGCTGTGAGAAATAAATGGAAAGAAGTGAAGAGACTCTTAGAGATTTTCCAAGAGGATGTGACATAGTGTATTTTAAGGCTCTTGATAGAAAACCTTCCCAATAAGACTATAGTACAATATTGCTGACCAACCAGCTACAAATGTTTTTATCCTCATTATCTTTTGTTCATTCAACTAGTATTCCATTAATTTATATTAAAATGAATCAGGTAAATTCCTAACCTCATATAGACTATAATCCAGAGAAGTCAACAAAGTAAAGTAAGAATATAATAAAAACTTTTAAATGTTCATTTTAAAATTAAGTATAATTTCAGAGGTAAAAATAATTATTTGTCTCTGACATAATTGGACAAATGCCATTAAAACATGCATCTAGAAATTAGCTCTTGAATATAGGCAACATTTCACTAGGTAAAGATTAGGAGTAGAGGGTACTAATTACAGGAAAATAAAATGGGTGGGGCAGCGTGAAGAAAATGATTCATGGTTGTGGGAGTGTAGTTCAGACATGATAGTGTTCCCAATGAGAGTAAGTAGAACTTAAGACAGCTGGATAAAGTTGTGAATAACTTTAAATGTTAGGTCAGAGATTTTGACCAAATTTGGTTTTTATAATTATTTTTCTTAAGGAATCAATATGAACAGAGCTGTTCTCTAGGAGAATTAATCTTAGTGAATGTAACAATAGTTTGGAAGGAAAAAGCCAGTTACAATCTGGCTAAAACAGTATCCAATTGTGCATTAGTTCATTAATTTAGTCAACATATATGTTCTTTAAATTTTATTCTTTTGAAATTTTGTAAAATAGATGTATAATTGATATACAGAATTTCAGGGTACATGAGGTAAAGTAATATATTCATAGGATTTGTAAAGATCAAATCAGTGTACATGGGATGTCCATCACCTTAAATGTTTCTCTCTTCTTTATTATGCTAAACCACTCCAGTTCTCCTCTTCTATCTATTTATAAATATACAATAGATTATTGTAAACTATAGTCATTCTACTGATCTATCTAACTTTAGGTCTTATTTCTTCTATCAAACCATATATTTATACACATTAATCAATTTCTTTTCATTCCCTCTTCCTCCCTATTCTTCCCAATCTCTAGCAATCACTAATCTACTCTTTATCTTCCTGAGAGCCTCTTTGTAAGAACATGTGATATTTGTCTTTCTGTGCTGGGCTTATTTCACTTAATATAAGGACTTCCAGTTCTATGCATGTTGCTGCAAAGACAGGATTTTATTCTTTTTTTATGGTTGAATGATATTCCACAGTGGAATAGCACAGCCATAAATATGGTGTATATAGATAGCTATAGATATTAAATTTTCGTATCTATTATTGTGCTGATGGACATTTAGGTTGATTCCATGTTACAGCTATTGTGAATAGTGCTGCAACAAACATGAGAGACAAATGTCTTTTTAATATGCTGATTTCCTTTCTTTTAGATATACATCCAATGGTGGAGTTGCTGGATCGTATGGTAGTTCTATTTTTAGTTTTTTTGAGGAATCTTCTTATGGTTCTCCATAGTGACTGTACTAACTTACATTCCCATCAACCGTGCACAAGGGTTCCCCTTTTTCCACATCCTGGCCAGCATCTGTTATGGCTTTTATTTTTATAAAAGTCATTTTAACTAGGGTGAGATGATATCTCATTGTACTTTTGATTTGCAATTCTCTGATGATTAGTGATGTTGAACATTTTTCATATATCTGTTTGCTATTATTTGTATGTCTTCTTTTGAGAAATGTATTATTTTGCCCATCTTCAATATTTTGTTTTTTGCTGTCAAGTTGCTTGAGCTCCTTCTATATTCTGGTTATTAATTCCTTGTCAGGTGGGTAGTTTGAAAATATTTTCTCCCATTATGTGGGTTGTCTCTTCACTTCATTGATTATTTTGTTGCTGTGAAGACAGCAGAACACCAGAAGCTTTCGGCTTAGTGTTATCCAACTTGTTCATTTCTAATTTGGTTGCCTGTGCTTTTGAGGTCTCATACGCACAAAATCTTTGCCCAGACCAATGTCCTGGATAATTTCTCCAGTGTTTTTTTTCTAGTAGGTTCATATTTTAAGCTCTTAGATGTAAGGCTTTAATTCATTTTGATTTGATTTTTGTGTATGGTAAGAGATAGGGATCTTGTGCCCTTCTTCCGCATAATCTAGTTTTCTCAGCACCGTTTATTGAAGAGACTGTCCTTTTTTCCATTACATGTTCTTGACACTTTGTCGAAGATGAGTTTGCTGTACATGTGTGAATTTATATCTGAGTTCTCTATTCTTTTTCATTGGTCTATATGTTGTTTATATACTAGTACCATGCTGGTTTGGTTACTATAGGTTTGTAGTAAATTTGGAAGTCAGAGAGTATGGTGTCACCAGCTTCGTTCTTTTTCCTCCAGATTTCTTTGGTTATTTGGGGTCTTTTTTGGTTCCATATAAATTTCATGATTGTTTTTCCCATTTCTGTGAAGAATGTCATTGGTATTTTGATAAGGGTTACATTAAATCTGTAGATTGCTTTGGGTAGTACTGTCATTTTCACAACAGTAATTCTTTCAAGCCATGAGCATGAAATACTTTCTATTTGTTTGTGTTCTCTTCAACTTCTTTTTATCAGTGTTTTATAGTTTTCCTTGTACAAATCTTTCACTTCCTTGGTAAAACAGACTCCTAGATATTTCATATTCTTTAAATGGGATTTCTTACTTGGTTTCTTTTGAAGATGATTTCTGCTGGCAAATAGAAAGGCTACAAAGTTTTGTATATTGATGTTTGTATCCTTGTTTATCTGGTCTAACAGTTTTTGTGTGGAGTCTTCAGGTTTTTATAAGATCATGTCATCTGCCATCAAGGTTAATTTGATTTCTTCCTTTCCAATTTAGGTGCCTTTCATTTTTTTCTCTTGCCTAATTGCTCTGGCTAGGACTTCCAGTACTATATTGAGCAGAAGTGGTGACAAATGGGCAGGCTTGTCTTGTTCCAGATATAAAAGAAAAGGCCTTCCATTTTTGTCCCAGACAGTACAACGTCAGCACAACGTCAGCTGTGGGTTTCTCATATATGACCTTTATTGTATTGAAGTATGTTCCCTCTATACCTATTCTGATGAAGGTTTTTATCACAAAAGGATGTTGAATTTTAATTATTTTTACTTTAAGTTCTAGGATACATGGACAGAAAGTGCAGGTTTGTTACATAAGTATACATGTGCCATGGTGGTTTGCTGCACCTTTCGACCTGTCCTCTAAGTTCCTTCCCCTCATTCTCCTCCCTGTGACCATGTGTTCTCATCATTCAGAGATGTTGAATTTTATTGAATGATTTTCCTGCATTGATTGCAATAATTGTATATTTTTTGTTTTGGTTCTGTTAATGTGATGTACCACATTTATTGATTTGTAAATGTTGAACCATCCCTGCATCCCTGTGATGAGTCCTTCCTGATGATGGTGAATAACGTTTTTAAGATGTTGTTGAGTTCATTTTGCTAGTATTTTTGTTGCGAATTTTTAACTCTATGTTCATCAGTGATATTGACCTGTAGTTTTCCTTTTTTCTTTCTGTATTTGTCTGATTTTGGTACCAGGGTAATGTTGGTCTTGTAGAAGGAGCTTAGAAATGTTCCCTCCTCTTCATATCCTTGAAAATTTTGAGTAGAATTGGTATTAGTTCTTCGTTAAATGTTTGATAGAATTCAGTAGTAAAGCCATTCAGTGCCAGGCTTTCCTTTGATGGGAGATGTTTTATTACAACTTTGAACTCATTACTTGTTACTGATTTATTGAGGTTTTATATTTCTTCATGGTTCAGTCTTGGTAGGTTATATGTGTCCAAAATTTTGTCCATTTCTTCTAGGCTTTCCAGCCGTTGGCATATAGTTGTTTATAATAGTCTCTAATGATTCTTTGTATTTCTGTGATCTCAGTTGCTATGTCTTTTTATTTGTGATGTCATATATTTGGATCTTCTCTCTTTTCTCAATCTAGCCAAAGGTTTGTTGGTTCTTTTCATCTTTTCAAAAAAACAGTTTTTCCTTTTGTCAATATTCTGTATTTGTTGTCTCAATTTTGTTTATTTCTGCTCTGATTTTTATTATTTCTTTCCTTCTACTAATTTTGGTTTGGTTTGTTTTTGGTTTTCTGATTTCTTGAGGTGCACCGTTGTTTATCTGAGATCTTTCTACATTTTTGGTATAAGCATTTATTGCTATAAACTTCCCTCTTAGTACTTCTTTTACTGTATTGCTCTGGCCTTGGTTGGATTCCTTAGTGACTACAACATTCTAGTTTGTAGATACATTTTTATTAAATCTATAAAGTCAATGAAAATCATCTTCTCATAATTTTTGTTTGATTTTAAGGAAAGTAACATTTCAAGGAGCCTCCCAAGTATAATAATACTTTTTTTACAGGTATGTATTTAGAATAAAGAATTTAATGTCTTGTTGCCCCACTTTAGGGATGTTTACAATAACTATTGGGTTCAGATGATATTTACATGTTATATCTAGTATGAAGTTTACTATGAATTATTCACCTAACAGTGTTATCAGCCATTGATGATAGTTGTTTAGATCCATTATTTATGAGTGGTGAAATCCAGAATAAAGGAAATACTATAGGGCAAATTACCTGGTTGCTTTAAAAACCAAATAGCATGAAAAGGAAAGGAGGGATAATTTTTAAACTTTAAATGAAACTATGAATCATATCAACCAAATCTAGTCAGTAGAACTTGTAAAAATCCTAATTCAAATAATCAAACTTCAAAAATACTTTTGTGAGACAAGTGAGAAAAAATGAAGATGAAATGAGTATTACATAGTATTTTTAAATTACTATTAATTTTGTTGCATTGGATAGTGGTATCATGGCTGTGTTTTAAGTAATTACTAACAAATAGAGATAAAAAGAATTCTTAACAAGTAGAGCAACGTATGGAAATGTCTGCAAGTGAAATAATATAAGGTCTTATATTTGCTTTAAATTATGCTAAGAAAAAAAAGTGGAGTGGTCATAGAAGAAACAAAAAGGTTGAAAGTTAATAGTTGTTGAAGCTGGGTGATGAGCAACCAGGGTTCCTTCACTTGTATCATTAGCTTTGCATATGCTTTCATTTTTTTAAAATAAAGTTATTTAAGATATTTAACAGATTGCAAATGAATGATTTCCAGATACGACCATGAAAATAATAATAATTATTATTATTTTATATCAGTATTTAAGTACAAAGTACTCCTACAACTATTACTTCATTTGCTTTTCGCAGTATCTTCTCAGCCCAATAAAATTATGACCTCTACAGTAGGTCACAGAGACTACAAAATTCACCTGAGACAACCTAGGATTAAGAAGTGGAGCTGAGGTCATATTTTACCCTTTCTGTGCCAAATTCTATAATTATTCTTCATATGGGCAGCCCTAGGATTATACAAAGGATTTAGAGGTCAATTTTGGATTCTGGGATGGATACTACAATCATGTTAATATCTCTATTTTTTTTTAATGCATACCAAATTAATTATATTTTAAAGAAATACTGTTTGATCTTTGAACATTAATCCCCTTCAAAGATGAAGAATTAGTCCTTTTTTCCATATTGTTTTTGACCACCTTATACACTCATTTACTAAATAAAATCTTAAAATATTATTGACTGAAAGGAATTACTGACTTTACAAAATCAGCCCCCCAGTTTAGCAGTGCTTCTTAAACTTTAGAGTTTATAAGATTCACCTTAAGAAATTGTGGAGTAGCTTGGTTGGATTGACCCTCTAACAAATAGCAATTATAAGGTTCTGCCCTTTAAATTTAAAATAACTATTTGAATCCACTAGAGCAGGGCCTAAAGCAGGCAGACGCTTGAAGGGAGTCACCCTTGAAAGAGGAAAATGGCCCTGGCTGATACACATTTATTAGCTTTTCACTTGAGTGAGGGCTTTCCTCAGTCTGTGCAACTAAAGAGCTGGAAGTCAAATAGAAAACTGCAGTCTTACGTGTTTGGCAAATATAGGTTTCCAGCCTGTGGCCTGCCTATGCTTTTTACAATGGTGCCTTTTTTTAATGAACAAAAGTTTTGGGTTGTTGAATTTATAGTTTTTCTTTTATGCTGATTTCTTAGATAAAACATGAAACATCTCCAGTATGTATGCTGAATGTCAAAAGAGAAAATAAGAGTATAAAAAGCTAGGTCTATCCCTAGGTTGTGAATATACTTTAATGTATTTCTGGTAGAAACATTATTGTTACAGCTTTTATGTTTAAGTCTATGACCCATCACAAATTAATTTATGTATATGATGTGAGAGAGTGGTTGAGGTTCATTTTCCCCATGAGTATCCAGTAGTTGAAATAGTTTTCATTCCACAATAATATTTTTATTAAAAATCAATTGACTATGTAAGTCTAGAACTAGTTTTTGATTTTAAATATTATTAATCAATTGTCTACAGTTATGGAATGCCACACCAAATATTGAAAAATATTGATCTACAGACTCAATTTATTATTGCATCAATCCAAATATTGAAAACTGTGTATGGGAATAAGTTTTCTTCAGTCTCTCACGGAATTTCCTCAACTAAACTATACTCTGACCTCATGACACTGGCCTTTGGGAAGGGGCAGTTATCTGAAACTTACTCTTATATTTATTTTGTAAATATTAAGTGCACTGTACTATCTCTCCTTTATAAGCAGTCACAGAAGAAATGTCTTACAAATTTCAATGCCAGAAAAGTAATATGTCTCCTCGGTAATCTATTACATTCATCTTATGGATTCTTGACCACTAGGAAGATGAGAGATAATGATAGTTAGTTTTATGCATCAACTTGACTAGATCATGGGATGCCCATGTATCTGATTAAACATTCTTTCTGGGTATGTCTATGAGGGTTTTGCCAGAAGAAATGAACATTTGCATTGGTAGACAGGGTAAGTGGATTGCCTTTCCCAATGTAGGCAAGTATTTTTCAGTCTATCAGAGGCCTGAAAAAGGTTCAGAAAAGGATGATTCAATGACTCTGACTGACTGCTTGAGCTGGGACGTCAACCTTCTCTTGTTTTTGTTCCTCCTGTTTCTTGGGCCTCCAAACTTGGACTGAAATGTATACCATCGGCTCACTGGCTCTCAAGTCTTTAAATAACACCACCAGGTTTCCTGGGCCTCCATCTTGCAGACTACCAATTATGGAATTTCTAGCCTTCATAATCACATGAGTCCATGAACTTCTTCACATATCTATAATTGGTTCTGTTTCTCTGGGCAACCCTGTCTACTTTGTTGATCAACTTTAGCAATTCCATAGAAAACTTTATTGTGTGGTCCTATTCTTTACATGGGGACTGTCCTTACTCTAGATTACACCTTACTTTTCAAATTTCATTGTCAATTTTCTTTTAGTTTACCACTCATTATACATTTATATTGTTGTATTATACATACATAGGCACTCCAAATTCAATTCCTTTTTGGAATGATTTAGAATTTAAACAAAACATTATATTCAATGTGTCTTCAGAAATAACTTTTACTATTGAGAACAACAGTACTTGCATTTGGTTTAAATTTATCAAATACCTAAATGGTAGTACCTGTCTTTTCTCCTGCTATCTCATGAATTGATTAAAAGATAGAGCAAGAGCTTAGTAGGTTCATGTGTGGTCATGTCCAATTCTCCCTTTTCTCCTTGTCTCCACCAATCAGCTAGGGTCCCTTCTTGCCTCCAGTATACAGATGAGCAGCATTAAAAAAAAAAAAATATGTGGCCCTGATCTTACACCATTAATTCTGAGAAGAATCACCAAAGTTAAAAGATGCTTAATGAGACCTTGAGAAAATTTACATTATGCTTTTTGTAAGAGTAGTAAGAAAAAGCAAGATGAGCTATAGCACCATTTAGACACACCAGAAGTACCAGGGAGCTCATAGTGTCCCTGCTGTTTCCAACTTTGCCGGGCAGGAAGGGTGACACTGAGTGTAGTAAACATCATCTGTCACCTGTCTCCCAGCTCATATAGGGTACCAACATTCAGAAATAAGACATTTGACTGATATTCCCAGAAATATCAGCTGCAGGGTTGTTTCTAATGTAATGCCTATTTCTCTTTCAGGCACTACTGCTCTTTCTTTCATTTGAAAAGCTAGTGATTATCTTCTACGTTCTCAGCATTGCCCTATGTGTTGGAGGTGAAAAAATAAATAAGATATAGATCCAGAGATGAAAGTGCCTGACTCTGAATAGCAGCAACCATCAGCCATCATAATCTGTTCCTCCCTACTCTTTACCCACTGCATATCAGTTGTTTTGCTTTTGTTAAAGATCACTCATCTCAGGTACCAGACAGGCAAAAGGTGATCCATACAGTGAAATGAAATGAATCTAATAGATAAGCTTCCCCTAACTCTATAAAGAAAGAATTGCAAAACCATGCAAGAAGAAAAAATTAGTCCATTGCATCATAATCTTTCTTAAACCAATGGAAACAAAATAAAGAAATAAGTTTAAGCACAGACGCATCAAAGAAACACCAAGGGGACACAGGAAAAGTTTTGAAGCTCTGAAATCCAAGAAGCAATACTCTTTCATATCACTTTTCTCTTAATTCCCATCAACAGAATAATACAGTATGAATGAATACTATTAGAAATTTCCATGTACTATTCAATAATTGAGTAAGCTGGATTGTTTAGTCAAGGTTAATAGTCTAGGCATTCACTGCAAATTGTTTCTTAAATAACAAAAATCCAAAATTGGAGAAAGAAAGTGCTACAATCCTATAGATACCTTCAGCTGCAACCAACACTTTCTGCTGTGTCTTACCTCATCATCACTGGTGTATAGCAGTTTCTTGGCTGCCATCTCAGGGTAGCTGGTTTGACAGAGATAAGTTATGTTGGAGTCTAACCGTCAGAGACAGAGAACACAGTGCATCTCAATGGCAGGGACAAATCTAAAAGAAGAAAATACATGGAATTATAGCAATTTATCTCAAAACTTTACGGACCACCGAATCTAAAATTATCCAACGACAAAGTAAAATGATTAATCTATCTTTTACTAGCTAGACTATTGAAAATGTTTTTGTTTGTAACTGATACATCAAAGTTTCTTCAGTGATATTTGAGTTTTCTACTTTGTTTTGAGAGATTCAGTTCTGATTGTTTGCAAATGAAAGAGAACTTAATATTAAAGCCCAATTATCTCTCTTTTTGCTTTTTATTTTAAATGACGAATCAAACCAGATTATCTCACTTTTTAAAAAGATGATTTCACCAAGATCAAATGTATCATCCTAGAAAATAAACTAGGAATAGAATTAATATTTGGGATAATGAAAAGAATGAGTTATTGGTAACAAAAAAGGTATAAAAATATATGTGAAGTCTATTTAATATTTAACTATTTTAGAACGTACTGGTTTTGGTGTAAAATAAAACTAAAAATATACAGAAAGAAGCTATCATCAGAAAGCAATTCAATACATATAACCATATAACAAATTTTGGAAAAGAGCTTGCCATCTTCCCATAAGTATCAACCCACTCACATACCTGGGGATTCAACAATTCATATGTGTAGAATAGCACAATAATGAACATTTTAAATATAAATAATACTATAAAAATAAGTAATAGAAACATAAAGTAAAATAATCAGACAAGATCAAATTTTCCTCTGTCTATTCTTTATTCATACCTTCCCTTTCCTCCTTTAGGTTGAAACTATTCTTTGTAAAAGCATTTTGAGTAATGGATGAATCAGGAACAATGACGTGAATATCAATGTTAATATTTTTATATTACTATTTGCCAAAAAATAGCAATGACTTATCTAAAGTCATCTGGAGTCTTAGCAGAAGCATATTATATAACAATTGCTTGTTAATTTTAATAGTCAATCCCAAACAGAAAATTTCAAAATATTGTTATGTCATAATGAAATGTCTTTGATTTCGAGCATATTAATCCGTCATGCAATGCTAGTGGAAAACATTTTAAGTAATTTTCATGCACTGGTACTGAAAAAATACCCTATGAGCCCATGGGAAAGCAGTTTTTGTTGCATTTTTCTGCGAAAAATTCAGGTAACTAAAATTAGAGCATATTTTTCAAGTAGGGAAAGTAACAAAAAGGAAAATAGTGTACTTTCTTGGTTGACTAATGGTATAATTTCATCAATTCATAAAACATAATTGCTAAACTGCTATGTGCCAAGAACCATTCCTAAGAAATTCAGATTTAACAATAAGCAAGATACTTTGCCGTCAAGTTATTTAGAGTGTAGTAAAAGGCACAGATAGGTACTTAGGACACTACACTGAAAAGTAAGGATGCTGTATACAGAATGCTTCGGGAACACCGTGGAGAATCACAAACCAACTTTACAGAATTAGGAGAGATTTCTCCTCAACCTTCACACTTAAGCTGAGACCAAAAGAAAGGTAGAGTTAAGTAGGTTAAAAAGCAGGAGAATCAGTCAATAAATGCCAAGAACCACGATCCTCAGAGACAATGAGCAAAATAATAGAGTACATATAAATACTATTAGACATCTCAGTGTTTCCATATATTAAATAATTGAGTACAGTGATGCTGAGTATAGTATGTGTACTTTGTGAAACAGTTCCTAGGCCTTAAAATAAAGATAATCATTGTGAATTGTGTCCACTTAGGCAGGATTTGTATTTCCCAGAATTCCTTACCCTGCACAGTTTTAAGTTAGAGTGCCAGAAAAAGACATTTTACATGAGACTGAGATTTGAAAAGTAAAGTCATAGCAGGCATATTCTTTCTTCCAAAGGAAGGACAGAGCAGAGTACTGCATCTGTCCTAGCTCCTGCTCCTCCTCCTTGGTCTGCTGGTTTCCTGTACTGGCCTGATTCAGCAGCCAAGCCATAGCTCCTACAGTGCCTGGTAGTTCCCTTTCACCAGCTTCTTCACCTCCCAGGCCAGGTAGGTGTTTTGCTTGAGGTGGATGTCAACTTCTCTTTCCTGGTCATCTGTACTATCTAAGTTGGAGGCTTGGAGGCCATGAGAAACCAGTGTGTGTTCCAATCCTGCCTCTTAAGTCCCAACTCATCTTTTAAGATTAGATTCCAGATTACCCTTACCCCATCTGTAATTTACTACCATCCTTCCTTCTCAACAACTTGCCCAGCTGACTTCAGCTTCTTGCATCAGACACTGAGCAATAGCTTCATATAGACTGTTTATCCTGCTTTCTCAATTGCATAAAATCACATCCTTGTAACTGGCTTCTCAATATATAAGATACATATAATATGGTTGAACTATAGTATATATGGTTTATATATATAATGTAAATATATGGTTTTATATAATTAGTGTATGATACAATATATAAATATATGATAATATATAAAGAACCAGATATATGTGTGTGCATACGTATATATATGATTCTTCTTCTCTGATTCAGCCCTGAATGCTACAGTGATGTTTATACATCCTGTATAATAATATTGAAAAAGGATTATGGCATAATATTAAATTTTAAAAACCTGCATGCAAAATTGATGCAAATTTTAATTTTAATAATTTAAACATAAATGGATTTAATATTCACCAAAATATTAATTGTGATTTTGCTTGGATTAGTGGGACAATGTGTGAATTTTTGTCTTCTTTATATCCTTCAGTGTTTTCGGCTTTTAAAAAATGAGCATGCATTAATTTTATCACTTAGATCAGCAATAAAATATAAACTTGCATTTGTGACAGTAAATCTTTAGAACAAAAGAAGACAGTGACCTAACCATGTGATTGTAGGTCCTCTTAATGCAGATAAATGCATCCTTGGGGGCTTTCTAAATGCTGACATTAAAAAACATAGGAGTAGAAAACGTTGTAAACAATTACAGCTACATTTTCAATATGTTCTGCTAAGACTTAGTCACCAAACTTCATGAATGCTAATTTGAAAAACTGGTTTGTATTCCTTCACATAACTTTATATCTTTTTCTGTGAAGAAAGTACAGATTTAAGAGATTTTAGGTAAATTTGTTAAAACTGTATATTAAAAAATATAAATTAAAGCTCCTTGTAAATACATACACATCTATTTTATGTCATATACCTGCAAACACACACACATTCAAAGAAATTTCTACTTCCATACTTAATTCCAAATTTTGAATTCATGTAATAACCACTTATACATGGTTCACTTGAAAAGCATACATATATACCCACACTTTTTGATCTTTAAAATTGGTATATTTTTATTGTGAAGCTAAATTGAATCCACTAGGCTCCCAATTTCTTCCAGATATTTGGAAATCTTTCTTTTCTACAGGCTAGAAGTAATGTGATATCCCTTCCTACTCCAGCTTGTGACCCAAGTAAGATTGAGAAGGTGACACATTCTGAAGGTCCCTGTGAGGAGCATGCCAAAGAGAAAGAGAAAGAAATAGAAAGAAATGAAAATCAATGATAAGAAAATTGTCCCTTTTGTAAGGTGCTGAGTGGACTGAAAACAACTATGAGTCCTTGGAACTGTGGTCATGACGAGTAAAGTCAATCTCAGTCAATCATACCAGTTTGAAACTGTATCACTACTGAGCTGAAACAAAATTCTAAACTTGATGAGTTCCTTTGTTCCATATATCAACAGTTATTTATTCATAATTCATTTCCATAGCTATTGTGTTATGTGGTTCCTCCCACATCACTATGTCACAGAACGTTCCAAACCAAACAATTACAAGTCGGTCAAAATCTTACATAAGTACCTGGATTTTATTCAAAATGATTTTGCAATTAATACCCACAATTTGTAACCCTTATTAGAATCAAGAAGATTTAAGCAAAGATGTAAGGAAACAGACATTTTGAGTCCTTAGTTTCTTTGTCAGTCTAAAGCTCATTAATAATAAGTGACTGCAATTGTGCTTGTACTGATACTTTTATTTCCAATTTAAAGATTGTTTTATATTTTTATGAGATAGAGTTTTGCTTTTTTGCCCAGGCTGGAGTGCAGTGGTGTGATCATAGCTCACTGCAGCCTCAAACTCCTGCCTCAGCCTCCTGAGTAGTCATAGGCACACCCCACCACTCCTGGTAATTTTTAAAATTTTTGTAGAGACAGAGTCTTGTTGTGTTGTCCAGGATGGTCTCAAACTCCTGGCCTCAAGCAATCTTCCCACCTCAGCCTCCCAAAATGCTGGGACTACAGGCATGAGCCACTGCACTCAGCCTCATTTATTTTTTAAATGATGATAAATGCATTTATGGATGATTGCCAACTCATCACACTATGCTTTTTAGACACGGCATGGTGATAAATTATGACTTACTTTTTAATTTTTTGCAAATAATAGGCAGATGGTTTTAAGTGGTTTTTAAATGGTTAAAGTTCACAATAGGTACTAACACCTACAGCTAATATTTTTGCCAGCTTACTACTTACTATATATTGTTAAGTATTTAATTTTCATTATCAACAACCTTACAATCTAGGTGCCATTATTATTCCCATTTTACATATGAGAAAACAGAGCCTCATAGAAGCTAGTTCAGTTTAATATTCTAATGTATAGTAGAGGAAAAGTAGTTAATAGATACTAGTGTCAAGGATGAAATCTGTGCTTGCTTGACCACCAAAATTTCATTTATCTGCCATTAGGCCATCCTGCTTCCCATGCATGGAGAAAAACAAGTTAGAAAAAATTACTTGCATAGATTTGCTCTACTATTTGTCTGTGTATTCATAAACATCACCAATAGTTACAAGTCTGGCAAGGTGAGATGTTTGTGTGAAAAGAACAAGGGCTTTGGAATGAGGTTAACCTGGTTTTGATCCTATAATCCTCAGCTTGTTATCCATTTACCCATATGAAGTAAATCCTCATAATTTGATATGTGCTATAAATTATGATGCTTGCCCTCTGTAATCCCCACTTACTCATCCATAAAATAGAGGTGATGGTAACTATCTTGAGTGTTTTGTGTAAAATAAAATGATGTATGCATAGTAGATAGCAAAAATAGGCACAAAGTAATTATTTTTTTTTCTGTTTTTATATTTTCTACTGTGCATAACTTTCTTTCTGTGGAAAGGCTGAACTCATGTCTCAGTCATCCCTAAATCCCTAAATATGAACAACTCATGTCCAACCTCAAATTTTGGCATAGTTTTTTGATACTTAGCACAAGTTTGTTAAATGCTATAGTAAAATTAGGGTTGCATCAAAAAAAAATCACAGGAAAGACATTGACCTGACAATACTTTCAAGTGGAAAAGCACAGCCCAACTCATCTGGATGTTTACTACAATCAGTAACAATTTCAGCAAAAGGAATCTTGAGGGAAAGAAACTCAGTGTAAGGACTTAAGGGCAAACTGATGTGGCAGATACAAAGGGGAGTGGAAGGTAGGAAGAGTCAATGCAGTCCTCGAAGAACTGTTCAGAATCAGCCCAGGGAAGAACATAAACCTCTCCCATGCATTTCTGATGTTGAAGCATCTCCTTGTCCTGTATTTATGTGTTACTTTCCTGGATCTTAGAGCAGGGAGAACATCCTGGCAACTTTGAATACCCTATGGGTACCTGCACTCAAAATGAAAAACAAAATTTGAAATATTTCACATCAAGTTTATAATGAAATATTTCATTATAATATTTCACAGCAAGTTTATAATGAAACAGCTGTTGCACTGTCAAATGTAGTATTAAATCTGGGCAATACTAAGGTTTACAATATAGCAAACAAATAGTAGTGTTGGAATTGATTGATTTTTAAATAATTATTTAAAGTACTAAAAAAAGTGACTATGTGTAGGTGTAATGCTAATGTGAATAAGGTAGTTTTCAACATTAATTGTATTTTGAAAGATTTAAAATCAATCAGACCATTCTGGCTAATGTTGACAATGTTCAGATACTGGCCTTTGCAACATCATATATTCCAAGAAAAGTAAATAATTTGATTTTTATTAACATTTTTCATGGTGAAAGAAACTTAAATATTCTAAGAAATAAAGTCAGTATTACTTATAAAAATGGTTAGATTTCCTGAAATCTCCTTAGTTTTGTATTAGTAATCCTTAGCTTTTTGGGAGGCCGTGGTGGCCAAATCACAAGGTCAGGAGTTCAAAACCGGCCTGGCCAACATGGTAAAACCCTGTTTCTAAAAAAATACAAAAAGAATTAGCTGGGCGTGGTGTCAGGCACCTGTAATCCCAGCTACTCGGGAGGTTGAGTCAGGAGAATTGCTTGAACCGAGCCCGGGAGGCAGAAGTTACAGTGAGCCGAGATTGTGGCATTGCACTCCAGCCTGGGACACAGTGCAAGACTCTGCCTCAAAAAAAAAAAAAAAAAAAAAAAAAAAAAAAGAAAGAAAGAAAGAAAGATAAATGCTTAGTTTTATATTAAAAGTTTTTTATCAAACAAGGAATTTAAAATAAGTATTTATGATTTGTTGGCTTTTTAAATTATAATTTCTTAAGAAGGAAAGAAGGATCAGGGCCAAGAAAGCTGATTAGAGGCAGCTACCTTGTGTGACACTCATGAAGAGGAATAAGAGGGGCAGGTAAATGCAGTACATTTAACTGAAATATCCAGGTACGAACTTTGGAACGGATCAGGGAAACAACTTGATCCATGTAGAACAGAGAAAAGCAGGGTAGGGTGCCCGTCCACCCAGGAGTGACGATGAAACAAGGGAACCCCCACCTCTAACCAAGGGAAACTGTGGGCAGAAACCCTATAAGTCAGAAGACATTGGGGGCCAAATTTCAACATTCTTTAAAAAAAAATTCCAACTCAGAGTTTCATATCCAGACAAACTAAACTTCGTAAGCAAAGGAGAAATAAGATCCTCAAGAAAATGCTGAGGAAATTTGTTACCACCAGCCCCGCGTTACAAGAGTTCCTGAAGGAAGCACTAAATATAGAAAGGAAAAACTATGAACAGCAACTGCAAAAACACACTGAGGAACACAGACCAGTGATACTATGAAGCATCATATAAACAAGTCTGCTAAATAACCAGCTAGCATTATAATGACAGGATCAAATCCACACATAGAAATACTAACATTAAATGTGAATGGGCTAAATGCCACAATTAAAAGATATAGAGTGGCAAGCTGGATAAAGAACCATGACCCATTGGTATACTGTCTTTAAGAGATGCAGCTCACATTGCAAAGACACACATAGGCTCAAAATAAAAGGATGGAGGAAAATTTACCAGTCAAATGAAAAACAGAAAAAAAGCAAAGGTTGCAACCCTAGTTTCTGGCAAAACGGACTTTAACAAAGATCAAAGGACAAAGGGGGCACTACATAATGGTAAAGGATTCAATTCAAAGAGAAAATCTAACTACCCTAAATATATATATGCACCCAATATGGGAACACCCAGATTTATCAAGCAAGTTCTTAGAGACCTTCAGAGACTTAGACTTCCACATAATAATAGTGGGAGACTGTATTAGCTGGTTTTCACACTGCTATAAAGATGCTACCTGAGACTGGGTAATTTATAAAGGAGGTTTAATTGACTCACAGTTTCACTTGACTGGGGAGGCCTCGAGAAACTTACAATCATGGAAGAAGGCAAAGGGAAAGTAAGGCACATTTTACATAGTGACAGGAGAGACAGAGAGGGCAGGGGAAATGCCAGACATTTATTGAACAACCAAATCTTATGAGAACACCCTCAGCATTATGAGAACATAATGAGGAAAACTGCCCCCATCATCCAATCCAGGTCCCTCTCTCAACATGTGGTGATTACAATTTGAGATGATATTTGGGTGGGGACACAAAGCCAAACCATATCATTCTGCCTCTGCCTCCTCCTAAATCTCATGTCCTTTTCACATTTCAAAATCAATAATGCCTTCTCAACATTTCCCCAAAGTCTTAACTCATTCCATCATTAACTCAAAAGTCCAAGTCCACAGTCTCATCTGAGACAAGTCTCTTCTGCCAATAAGCCTGTAAAATCAAAAGCAAGTTAGTTTCTTCCAAGATACAATAGGGGTACAGGCATTGGGTAAATGTTTCCATTCCAAATGGGAGAAATTGGCCAAAACAAAGAGCCACAGGCCCCACACAAGTCTGAAATCCTTCTGGGCAGTCATTAAATCTTAAAGCTTCAAAATCTCCTTTGACTCCATGTCTGACATCCAGGGCACACTGATGCAAGTGGGTAGGCTTTCCACAGCCTTGGGCAGCTCTGTCCCTGTGGCTTTATGGAGCACAGATTCTGCATCTGCTTTGATGTGCTGAAGTTGAGTGCCTGTGGCTCTTCCAGGTGCACAATGAAAGCTGTTAGTGGACCTACCATTCTGGTGTCTGGAGGATAGTGGCCCTCTTCTCACAGCTCCACTAGGCAGTGCCCCAGTGGGACTCTATGTGGGGATTCCAACCCCACATTTCTCTTCCACACTGTCCTAGCAGAGGTTCTTCAAGAGGGCTCTGCCCCTGAAGCAGACTTCTGCCTGGACACCCAGGCATTTCCATACATCCTCTGAAATCTAGGGAAAGGGTTCCCAAAACTCAATTATTGTCTTCTGCACACCTGCAGATCCAACACCATGTGGAAGCCACCAAGGCTTGGGGCTTACACTCTCTGAAGCAATGGTCCAAGCTATTAACATTTGGCTCCCAATTGCTTGTGCAAATTTCTGCAACCAGCTTGAATTTCTCCCTAGAAAATGGGTTTTTCCTTTTGATCACATAGTCAAGGTGGAAATATTCCAAACTTTTATGATGTGCTTGCTTTTAAACATAAGTTCCAATTTTTAAACCATCTCTCTCAAGTTCAAAATTCAACAGATCTCTAGGAAAAGGGCAAAATGCCACCAGTTTCTTTGCTAAAGCATAGCAACAGTGACCTTTGTTCCAGTTACCAGTGAGTCCCTCATCTCCATCTGAGACCACCTCAGCCTGGACTTCATTGTCCATATCACTATCAGCATTTTGGTCAAAACCATTCAACAAGGCTCTAGGAAGTTCCAAACTTTTCTTCACCTTCCTGTTCTCTTCTGAGCTCTCCAAACTGTTACAATCACTGACTGTTATCCAGTTCCAAAGTTGCTTCCACATTTTCAGGTTATCATTATAGCAGTACTCAACTATATTGGTACCAATTGTCTCTATAAGTTCATTATTACACCGCTGTAAAGATACTACATGAGACTGAGTAATTTATAAAGAAAGGAGGTTTAATTGACTCACAGTTCCACATGGCTGGGGAGGCCTCAGGAAAATTACAATCATGTCAGAAGGTGAATGGTAAGCAAGGCACGTTTTATGTTTTATACGATGGCAGGAGAGAGTGCAACAGGGAAACTGCCACTTTAAAACTATCAGATCTCATGAGAACTCCCACACTATCATGAGAAAGCATGGGGGAAACTGCTTTCGTGATCAAGTTACCTCTCACCAAGTCCCTCCCTTAACATGTGGAGATTACAATTCAAGATGAGATTTGGATGGGGAAACGGTCAAACCATATCAGAGACTTTAAAGCCCCACTGACAATATTAGACAGATTATCAAGACAGAAAATTAACAAATACATTCAGGACCTGAACTTGGCTCTAGATCAAGTATACCTGATAGTTATCTACAGAAATGTCCACATTAAAACAACAGAATATACATTCTTCTCATCGCCACATGGCATTTACTCTAAATTTGATCACAGAATCGGAAGTAAAACATTCCTCAGCAAATGCAAAAGAGCTGAAATAATAACAAACAGCCTCTTGAACCACAGCACAATCAAATTAGAACTCAAGATTAAGAAATTCACTCAAAATGTCAGAACTACATGGAAATTAAACAATCTGTTCCTGAATGACTTTTGGGCAAATAATGAAATTAATGCAGAATCAAGAAGTTCTTTGAATCCCCTCCCATACGGTGGAAGCTCCCTCTGGGATTTCCCCTCTGGAATCCCCTTCCACACCCTTTGTGAGCCTTTCTCTTCTCCTTTCCTTCTCTTTTCTCTACCTAAATAAAATCACCTTTCTGAAAAAAAAAAAAAAGTTCTTTGAAACTAATGTGAACAAAGAGCCAATGTACCAGAATCTCTGGAACACAGCTAACACAGTGTTAAGAGGGAATTTATTGCACTAAATGCCCACATCGAAAAGCTAGAAAGATCTCAAATTGACAACCTAACATTACAACTAAAAGGTCTAGAGAACATAGAGCAAAACCCCAAAGCTAGCAGAAGACAAGGAAAAACCAAAATCAGAATTGAACTGAAGGAAGATAGATACACAAATAGCCCTTCAAAAGATTAATGAATCCAGGAGCTGGTTTTTGAAAAAATTAATAAAATAGATAGACCACTGGCTAGACTAATAAAAGAAGAAAAGAGAGAAGCTTCAAATAAACACAATCAGAAATAATAAGGGGATATTACCATTGACCCCACAGAAATACAAACAACCTCAGAGAATATTATAAACACTTCTATGCACATAAACTAGAAAATCTAGAAGAAATGGATAAATTTATGGACACATACAGCCTCCCAAGACTGAACCAGGAAGAAACTGAATGCCTGAATAGACCAATGATGAGTTTCAAAATTGAGGCAGTAAAATAGTCTACCAACCAAAAAGAAGCCTAGGATCAGAAAGATTCACAGCTGAATTCCACCAGAGGTACAAAGAAGAGCTGATATCATTCCTAGTGAAACTATTCCAAAATACTGAGTAGGAGGGATTCCTCCCTAACTCATTCTATGAGGCCAGCATCATCGTGATACTAAAACTTGGCAGAGATACAACAAAAAAAGAAAACCTCAGGTTAATATCCTTGATGAATATCAATGCAAATTCCTGAACAAAATACTGGCAAACCAAATCCAGCAACACATCAAAAAGCTTATCCATTGCAGTCAAGTAGCCTTCATCCCCAGAATGCCATGTTGGTTCAAAATATGCAAATAAACAAGTGTGACTCATCATATAAACAGAACTAAAGACAAAAACCATATGATTATCTCAATAGATGCAGAAAAGACCTTTGATAAAATTCAACATCACTTCACATTAACAACTCTCAATAAACTAGGTATTGAAAGAACATATCTCAAAATAATAAGCCATATAGGACAAACCCAAAGCCAATATCATACTGAATGGGCAAAAGCTGGAAGCATTCCCCTTGAAAACCAGCACAAGACGAGGATGTCCTCTCTCACCGGTCCTATTCAAAATAGTATTGGAAGTTCTGGCCAAGGCAATCAG
This sequence comes from Cacajao melanocephalus, assembly GCA_963573385.1. Taxonomy (NCBI): domain Eukaryota; kingdom Metazoa; phylum Chordata; class Mammalia; order Primates; family Pitheciidae; genus Cacajao; species Cacajao melanocephalus. Next base: position 25,371 of record CAUYLG010058402.1, read on the forward strand.
GCAAGATAAAGAAATAAAGGGCATTCAAATAGGAAGTGAGGAAGTAAAATATCTTTGTTTGAAGATGACATAATTCTATATCTAGAAAATCCCATCATCTCACTCCAAGAGCTTTTTAGGCATATAAGCAACTTCAACAAAGTCTTATGATACAAAATCAATGTGTAAAAATCACTAGCATTTTCTTATACACCAACAACAGGCAAGCTGAGAGCCAAATCACAAATGTACTCCCATTCACAACTGCCCCAAAAAGAATAAAAAACCTAGGAATACAGCTAACAAGGAAAGTGAAGGACCTCTTCAAGGAGAACTACAAACCACTGCTGAAAGAAATCAGAAATGACACAAATAAATGCAGAATCATTCCATGTTGATGGATAGGAAGAATCAATATTATTAAAATGGTCATGCCGCCCAAAGCAATTTATAGATTTAATGCTATACCTATTAAGCTACTAATGATACTCTTCACAGAACTAGAAATAACTATTTAAAATTTTATATAGAACCAAGACAGAGCACAAATGGCAAAGGTAATTCTAAGCAAAAAGAACAAAGCTGGAGGCATCGTACTACCTGATTTCAAACTATGCTACAGGGCTAAAATAATCAAAACAGTATGGTACTGGTATAAGAACAGAGACATAGACCAATGGAGCAGAATAGAAGAGACAACCCAGAAATAAGACCACCCACTTAAAATCATCTGCTCTTTTACACACCTAACAAAAACAATTAATGGGGAAAGGATTCTCTCTTCAATATACTAAAATCATAAAATGTATTAGCTTTATGATTATTTTGTATCTTTTTTATATTTAAAAAGTGGATGTAAGCAATCTACTAACAAAAAAGACCATGGGATGCTCTGAAAATTGCACAGAGTTTAGAATTAAATAAACTGGGTCATAATGCCTTCTTTAGGTTCCCACATCTTGACCATGTGGCTTGACTTCTTTTTCTTTCCCTCTCTTTTTTTCCTTTTCTGTCCTCTCTCTCTCACGTAAAATTTTTTGGAGAGAAAATGAGATAAGGTTTATGAGATGCCTAGCACATAAAAGGCACCAAATGCTTATAAAAATTATATGTCCTCACATTTTAATGTGTACAATAAACTGGAGATCTTGTTATGCAGGGTTTTTTATTTTATTATTATTATTTTTTTTTGCAGAAGATCTGGAATAAAGTCTGAGTTGCTGAATTAAAAAAAAAAATTACATATGGGGCTGCTTTTACGCCAGCACCTTTCATGAACCTAGAATAGGAGATGGAAAGGTAAAGGCAAGGAAGCAAAACATGATTTGACACTCATTAACCAGAGAAAAAGCTAGGTGAATCACATGTGAAGCAAAGAGTGAGATTACAGACTTATATCAGTAACGATATTGAATGTAAATGTATGAAATGTCCCAAATTAAAAGAAAGTATTTGTCATATTGATACAATAATAAAACTCAGCCTGGTTACTTATAAGAAGGTTGGCAAGGATATGAGTTATGGAAACTCTCCTACCCTGCAAGTAGGAGTGTAAAAAATTAAATAACCAATGTTGCAATATGGTTTGCTATTATGTTTTAAAACTGAATCTAAACCTGCCCTGTGATGCAGCAATTCCCATTTCCCAGTATATACCAACAAAAATGTGACTGTACACTTATTCATAGAGCCAAACACTGGAGAAAACAGACGAGAATGTTATAAAGCATTATCGTGCTTACCTTGGAGATGGTTAAATGGGAGTGCTTTCTTCATGATGAATTATTGAGATGTATAGTCATGGTGGTGTTTTCCTATGTTTTTGTTATTCATCAGTGAAACAACTTCAGAAATAGAACATAATGATTAAACTGATGGCTTTATCAAATAATGTAGAAATAAAGTAAAGATAGTATTGGTAAATCAGAGTTTATATTTTGAGACGCCTGGTGGGAGTTGAGGTGGTGATCCTTATTTGTTTTATTTAGTTTATTTTGTTTCCATAACGGAGATTTTCTTGCCCTAATCAACATAACACATATGGACAAGAGTTAAACTGGGTTAAAGATGTGGAGAATGGATCTATGCAGCTATGCTTTTGTTGTGTAGAGCCTTAGCTTTGGAGGAATGAAGTGATCAGCTAGAACTCATTAGTAGCACACTGAAACCAAACGAGTTAAATAGGCTAGACAGTAATTACCAATGAGTTTACACCTGGTCAGTGGTATTAGACACCTCGTGTATGTCTAGCATATTGAAAAGCTACATACAAGGCTGCCCCAGTAAAGGGTGCTTTGCAAGGAGAAATATTTTCAACTGACAACTTAAAATGAGAACGCATGTATACTTAATTTTTTGGCATGAATAACTAAATTATGTACTTTAAAAAGTTAAATCATTTTATTTTATTGAAAAAGTTACTTTTAACTATCTGCTTTAAAAACAAGATCTTTTCCACAGAAATATTTTAGCTCCTTTTTTACAGGAATAGCCCTGTCACTTTTATTTTAAATATGTATCTGTTCCCATAGCATTCCACAAAAAGCCTCAGGCTTACAGATGCTCTTAATAAACCTTAAATGGCTATTTCACTACTGAAAACCACTAAAATATTCACTTTCTAAAACAGAAAGAAAAAGCTGTGAAATCTGTGACCACTAATAACGATCTCACAAACAGTCATTGTAGAGTTAGCACAAATCTTTGAGTTAAAAAGTTACATATGCGGAGTGGCCCAATGCTTATGCAGTCAGAACTTCCTGGTCTTCTGCTTCTCATGCCACCCAGTTAAGAAATATACATTGCTTTTAAAACCCCACAGGTCATGGATTCATTTCCCTGGGTCTAAACTATTAATCTAATGGTTATTTTAGTCTTGGGAAAACATTTAACTATATATCTTTGGATTATTTCACCTTTAAAATAAAAATACATATCTCAAAATTTGTTGTGAAATTTAAATAAGATAATTCATAAAAAGTGCTTTAACACAGAATCTGGCATTTAGCAAATGCTAAATAAAATGTTGACTGTTATGTTTTCATGATCTTATTTTACTCTATGCATTGTTATTTTGTGGCAGGTTCAATTCACCAAAATTGATATTTTATTCTGCACTTGTAGATTGACAAAACCTTTGAATATTTTTCCTGAATTGACTGGATAATTCAACTTATCAATTAAGATATATATATTATATATATATATATATATATATATGATATATATATATATATATATATACATATATCAATTGTTTGGCTGATAAATCAATATTTCCCTGAACTGCACATTCTGATAAGATGAGCACTGTCTTACAGGGTTTGCCTTCATTTTTTCATTAATAATAAATTATTGCTATAAATGACAAGGAATTTAGGAATAAAAATAGGATCAATTATATTCCAAAGGATCTTGCAATCTAGAGGGAGAATCAAAATGCTGAAATGAATTAATGGGGGTTGTATGATGATTGAAACTGATTCAAAAACTATAAATAGTATCTGATGGGTCTCCCATTTTATGGTTGGAGAAAGAGAATCTAAAACTAAAACACATTATTCACAAAAGCCCTCTCAATCCTTCCATAAAATCCATAAGCCCTCTGCTTCTGATTGCCAGAACTCTATCCTCCTGACTTGATTTTTTAGCTTTTGCAGCTACATCAACTCTGCATCCTGCTTTGGAGCTATGGTATAGACAGCATTTGCTACTTGTGCTTATTCAGCACCTATTTCTCTTGCTTTCTTCCAATGGGTTCTATTATAATGAAAAAGTGAAAATGTAAATTGCCTAAAAAATCTAGTCAGGAAAGGAAGCCAACTAAAGTGACTCAGTTTCCAAAGTGTAATTGGAACTTCTATATTAATTATTTTTATGTTAATAGAATATTTTATTGTGGTAAAGTATACATAACATTATACTATTTTAATCATTTAAGTGCACAGTTCTGTGACATGAGTATGTTTACATTGTTGTATAATCATGACCACTTTATAATTTTTTTTATCTTCCCCTGTGAAACCTCTGTATTCATTAAACATAGTTTCCCATTCCTTCCGCTTCCCTCAAGCATTCTACATTCTGCATTCTGTCTCTATGAATTTGATTAGTCTAGGTACCTGTTATAACTGAAGTATTATAGTAAGTGTCCCTTTGTGACTGGCTTATTTTACTTTGTGTGTCTTCAAGGTTCATCCATTTTATAGCATCTGTCATACTGTACTTACTTTTAAAGGTTAAATATTATATATACATCACATTTTGTTCCACTGAATATACATTACATTTTGTTTTTTCATTCATCTCTCAGTGGACACTTGGGTTGCTTCCACATTTCAGTTATTAGGAATAATGCTGCTGTGAATCTTGGTCTACAAATAACTATTTCAATCTCTGCTTGTATTTATTTTGAGTATACACTGAGATGTAGAATTGCTAGATCATGTGGCAATTCTATATATCACTTTTTTAGGAATTGCCAATCCGTTTTCCACAATGGCCATACCATTTTCTATTACCCCCAGCAATGCACAAGGGTTCCAGTTTCTCCACATCCTCACTAACACTTGTTTTCTTCTTCTTTTTTGACAATAACCATCCTAATGAGGACCTAATAAAATATTTTCAGTGCAGGTAGAGACACAGTGTAATTTTTACGTCAGATATATAGATGTAGAATATACATGCATGATGACATAAATATAACAAAAATCAGTAAATCTACTTACTATTTTATTTATATTATACGCTAATGTTTTGACATGTGTATGATTTGGTGTTTGGTTGCTATTATTTTGTATATTTAATCTTATTTTTCACTAATGGTATAAAATAGAGTTATAGTCACTTTCTTATTTTATGGAATGCTAAAACAAGAAGGACCTTCAAATTTATCTCTTTCCAATCCAATATGCTCCCCTTCCAAAACTGTTTTGTTGTTGTTGTTTGAGACAGAATCTCACTCAGCCATCCAGGCTGGAGTACAATGGGCGTTCTTGGCTCACTGCAACTTCCACCTCTCAGGTTCAAGTGATTTTCCTGCCTCAGCTTCCCGAGTAGCTGGGATTACAGGTGAGTGCCATAACGACCAGCTAATATTTTTGTATTTTTAGTAGAGATGGGGTTTCACCATGTTGGCCAGGCTGGTCTCAAACTCCTGACCTCAGGTGATCTGCCCACCTTGGCCTCCCAAAGTGCTGGGATTACAGGTGTGAGCTACCGTGCTCAGCCCCAAAACTTGTGTTTTTTAAATACAAGAAAAGGTAGCAGCAAACAGAGCTTCTTAGTCTTGTCCTTGGGGCTTTTGCTCTTCACCATGACTGCCTCTGAACATTCGCAACACATAATTAGATACAGATGGAGATATGTAGGTTCAGGAATAAAGAAAACAAATCTAAATTTGTTCGTGTGTTATTTCACAAATATTTCTGTTAAAAAGAAAAACTTAATGTGTAATGAGATCTTTACCTTCATGGAACACACAGGCATAAATCTGAAATTTGGAATGCCTCCAGCTGTGCAGAAGTTCATGGTGGTAATGCACATTCAACTGGCTTGAAAAGTTTCTTTTTTTTTTTGGTTTTTTGTTTGTTTTTGAGATGGAGTCTCGCTCTGTCACCAGGCTGGAGTGCAGTGGCACAATCTCGGCTCACTGCAACCTCTGCCTCCCGGATTCAAGCAATTGTCCTGCCTCAGCCTCCCAAGTAGCTAGGACTACAGGCATGCACCACCATGTCCAGCTAGTTTTTGTAATTTTAGTAGAAATGGGATTTCACCATGTTGGCCAGGATAGTCAATCTCTTGAGCTCGTGATCCCCCTGCCTCAGCCTCCCAAAGTGCTGGGATTACAGGCTGAGCCACCATGCCCGGCCGAAAGGTTTTTATTAAAATATTGTCTGTACTCATCTATAAGACTATGGCTATAACTGAAGTAAGATTCCTGAGATAAATCACATTACAACACATATTTTAGTTCATAAATTCCCAACTCTTTCTTAGACACCCTGTAAAGGCCGTCTTTCACTTTCTCACTAAATTCACTGCAGTGGCACTAAATCACCCCATTCATCTATCACCTGCCTAACCACTGATGTGATAAATCTCCATTTCCCTTCTGAGACTTTGACACATGGTGTCCCGCCCTCTTCTGCAATTATAATGTTCTCTTGGCCTCTTATGATTAGAATTTCTGATTATGCCCATATCTATGCAGCAAAACCCACATAACAACTTACTAACTACTTTTAACCTCATTATAAATGAGACCTGCTTTAAGAAATGTCTTTAAATGGGCCTTGTCTTGGAAAGGCAATGCCACATTCTTTTGATGTTGACAACACACTGTTCCCTTTTCCAAATCATGTCCATTTATATTAAAAAGTTGTTTTAACCCCAGAAAGGTAGTTTGTCTTTGAAATGCTGTTTGCCTTGAAATCTAAAAGGCTTCATAAAGCTTCCCTAGGTTTATTCTATAAGTGTGTTGATTCTAAAATATGAAATATGGTGACTATAGCAATCCAGATTCAAAATTTAGAGATTGAGTAAAAATGTGGTTTTCTATAGGGAAATAATGTCAACCTGAAATATAAGTTATTTGTCTATTATATTTTATGAGAAAAACAAAGGTTACCTAGGTCTTGAGGATGTAAGGGCACATGCTGGTAACAAGGCCGATAAAAGAATAGATGAGAATGGGATGTTTGGCCTCAAAACAATAATAGTTTCTCCCAAGTATTTTAAGTTTTATGATTTATTTTTATTGTTTTTATATAAGTTATTTGTATGACTGCTGTCTCCTCTATTACATTTTTAAAGAAATATTTACCCTTAACTAATGTGAATATACAACAGAAAAAAATAAATGATAATGCTAGTGTGCATCATGCCAGAATTCTACAAAGTACATTTGTGACTCTAAGTTTAAACCAGCGTTAAGACCGAATATAGATACTCCAACTGACTTGATTGTAATCCATATTCAGAAGTATGTTTAAAGTATTACATCGCTAAATCAAAGATAGTTTTAAAAAGAAACATCTTTTAATTTCTTGAAGAGCTCAAGTTGCTTTACTTAAACAAGGTGGTTTTCTCTGCCTACAGGAAAAAGAGCCTGTTATTTGAAATGTATCTATTTCACAAGAAAGATGCTTTCCCTAGCCTTGAACCTGTAGTTCTAACCAACATTCAATTTCCTTGAAGATAAAGATTCTTAATATTTGAGAATAGTCCCTGACTTATCCTAATCAGAATATCTGAAGTAATCAATGCCAGATGAAGGAAAAATATTTAAAAATCTCTCTTTTTCTCAAACTCTCCAGACTGTAAGCACATGTTAAGAGTGCTCTTGGCCTCTCGGCCGGGTGCAGTGGCTCGCGCCTATAATCCCAGCAATTTGGGAGGCCGAGGTGGGCAGATCATGAGGTCAGAAGATCGAGACCATCCTGGCTAACATGGTGAACCTGTCTCTACTAAAAATACAAAAACTTAGCCCGGTGTGATGGCACATACCCACAGTCCCCACTACTTGGGAGGCTGAGGCAGGAAAATCATTTGAATCCTGGAGGCGGAGGTTGCAGTGAGCCAAGATGGTGCCATTGTACTCCAGCCTGGGCAATAGAGGAAGACTCTGTCTCAAAAAAAAGTGCTTTCATACACACAGGACACAGTTGATTTTAGAACAGTGACTAAAATCACAGAAAGGCTCTCACAGACCAGCTCAGAGAGAATCAGAAATATAATTGTAGAACTATGGTGACTAAGCATGTTGTGAGACATTAGGATACGCAGTCAATAGCACATTCCCTGCTCTCATAGATCTTGCAGTCTTGCAGTATTGCAGTAGGCTTGGAAAGGCTAGGGGATTTGGAGATATTTGGACCTAGAATCATAATCCTGGATCAGAAATGTCATTAAATAAATATGTCTCACATTGTAGTCTCATTGTAGCCATGGTGAATTATAAATCATACTTCTGAAGACATATACACATACATATTTACATCTCCATGCTTTTAAACATGCTTTCATATAACATATCGCTTTTATCTCATCTTATCCACCTAATTATCCCTAAGGCAAAGCTAATCATATGTTCAGCATTGTAAAGAACCTGATAATAGCAACCATCATATTATATTCTAATTACAAGTAATACTTCCCTGTGATCCTCTCTTTTAAAAAATTGTCTGCCCATGAAAACAGACACATAGACCAATAGAACAGAATAGATAGCCCAGAAATAAATCTACACATTTATGATCAACTGATGTCCCACAAAGGTGCCAATAAAGCACAATGTGGGAAAAGGCAGTCTCTTCAACAAATAGTGTTGGGAAAACTGGCTATCCATGATGTGGAAGGATGAAATTAGACCCTTACCTCATGTTATTAATATATACAAAAATAAACTCAAATGGATTAATAACTTAAATGTAGGACCTAAAACTCCTGGAAGAAAACATAAGGAAAAGTTTCTTGAAATTAGTCTGAGCAATAATTTTTTCTTAATATGACCCCAAAAGCACAGGCAACAAAACCAAAAATAGACAAATAGGACTGCATCAAATTAAAAGCATCTGCATTGCAAAGGAAAGAATGAACAGAATGAAGAGAAAATCTATGGAATGGGGGAAAAGGCTTACAAACCACATGTATTCTATGAAGTTAATATTCAAAATACAGAAATAAATTAAGCAACTCAATAGCAAGAAAAGAACTAACTAAATTAGAAAATGGGCAAAGGACCTGAATAGACATTTCTCAAAAGAAGACATACAAATAGCTAATAAATATTAAAATATAATAAATGCTTACCATCATTAATTATCATGGAAATGCAAATCAAAACTACAGTCAGGCTGGGTGCAGTGGTTCATGCTTATAATCCCAGCATTTTGGGAGGCCAAGGAGGGCACATCACCTGAGGCCAGGAGTTCAAGACCAGCCTGGCCAATGTGGTGAAATCCTGTCTCTACTAAAAATACAAATAATTAGCCAGGCATGGTGGCATATGCCTGTAGTCCCAGTTACTTGGGAGGTTGAGGCATGAAAATCGCTTGAACATGGAAGGCGGAGGTTGCAGTGAGCTAAGATTGCACCACTGCACTCCAGCCTGGGCAATAAGATGAGACTGAGCCTAAAAAGAAAAAGAAAAAGAAAAAACAATCAAAACTACAATCAAATTTCCCCTCACTGGCTAGAAGCAGTAGCTCATGCTTGTAATCCTAGCATTTTGGGGGGCCAAAGAGGATGGATCACATGAGACTAGGAGTTCAAGACCAGCCTAGACAATGTGGCAAAACCTCATCTCTACTAATCTGCAAAAATTATCCAGGTGTGGTGGTGCAGGCCTGTAATCCCAGGTATTTGAGTGGCTGAGGTATGAGAATTGCTTAAGCCCAGGAGCTTGAGGTTGCAGTGAGCCGAAATTGCACCACTGCATTCCAGCCTGGGTGACAGAGCAAGACTCTCTCAAAACACCAAACCAAACAAGAATATCATCTCCCACCAGCTGAATGGCTATTGCCACAAAGACAAAAGACAATGTTGGCAAGGAAGTGGAGAACAGAGAACTCTTGCACACTTGTAGTGAGAGTATACATGAATCCAGCTATGATGAAAACAGTATGGAAGTTCCCCCCAAAATTAAAAAGAGAACTACCATATGATCCAGTAATTCCATTTCTAGGTACGTATCTAGAGGAAATGAAATCAGTAGATCAAAGACTATCTGGACTCCCACATTTATTGCAGTTTTATTCACAATACCAAGATGTGGAATAATCCATGCCCATCAATTAATTAATGGATGAAGAACACAATGGAATACTATTCAGCCTTATAAAAAGAAGGAAATCCTGTCATCTGTGACAACATAAATGATCCTGGAGGACATTATGTTAAGTGAAATAACCTAGGCACAGAAGGGCAAATACTGCATGGTCTCACTTGTATGTGGAATCTAAAGGATTCAAATCCACAAGAGAAGCGAGCGTGATGGTTGCCAGGGAAAGTGGGGGAATGGGAAGATGTTGCTCGAAAGGTATAAAGTTTTAATTAAACAGGAGGAATAAATCCTGGAGATCTATCGTACAGCATGGTGACTATAGCTAATAATAATGTATGGTATACTTGAAAATTGCAAAAAGAGTAGTTCTTAAACGTACTCACACACAAAAATTCTGAGTGAGGTGACAGTTATGTTAATTATCTGGATTGTGGTAATCAACTTATAATGTATACAACATCACATTGTATACAACAAATATATACAATTTTTGTTTGTCAATTATACCTTAAAGCTGGAAAAAGGGTAAAAATAAGTAAATAAAAATTGTTACTGACTACTTAACAACAAACACTAAGCTCCATAAGAGAAGGAATCTTAATTGTCTTTTTTTTCCTTCCTAGCCAGTGCCTGCCATAATGCCTGATGCTGAGGAAGTTATCATTATTTTCTTTCATCACTTACTGTAGAAGCAAGGTCTGATATTCATTCATTGAATCACATCAAGAACCTTGCAGAGGCTAGTTACCTTTAAGAAACACCAGGCTAGTCAGAAATATAAGAAGCTAATTATAATACTAGATGACAAATATTCATGGGAGAAAGGTGCAGAAAAAGACTTAAAGAGGCAGAAATATGTGTAAGTTCTCAACCTAAGGAGGAGTGACTTTAACCTCTTCAGTGGTGGAATCAGTCAGTACTGCCAGTGAAATCTAGATCCCTACTTGGTTTCTACTGACGTTTTGTGAGCCTCGCAAACTGAGTCCTCTTCATAAATACTTCCCCCCATATCATTCCTCCTCTCATACCCAGTGATCGTTTCTTCTAACCACCCTGCTTTCACCAGAGGAACTAGATTACCTAAGGAGGTATTTTGTTCTTCAAAGAGATACTCTCAGGAGAAATAAAAATTAAGTCAATAGGAAATGTCATCAGTATATATCCCATCCACTATGGCAAAAGCAGGAATGAGTAAAAGTGCATTCAAGGTCTAGGAAATGGTATTTACAAAGGCTTGGAAACATAACTGTTCTTAAATCTGTAGTAGGTCATTTATGATGGGTGAAACAGAACACAAAAGGAAGTGTTATAACACAAGTCTGGAAATAAAAGCAGATGATAGAACAGGTGTTTGGGTTTCATTTGATTGCCAGTGGGAACCGTTAGAAAGTTTAGCTATGACAGTGAGGCAATCTGTTTTCTAAAAGAATGACTCTGGCAGGAGTGTGGAGGGTGGACTGGAAGGAGTATTTGCTGAAGGCAAGAGAAGAGTCCAGAAAGGTTTTGCAGGAATTCATATAAAATTAATTCATTCCATATCCACTTTGTATATGCTGATATGTGGTAGGCATTCAGTAAATATTTTAACCAAATAAGTAAACTAGAACATGAAATTCCTCCACAATGAAAATCCAATTGAATTTATACAATTTAAACAAAATATGTATAATCTTAAAAGGTGTAAAGGGTTATTCTTTGATATAAAGGGAGACAGAAACTACGTTCTGTTTATTTTTGTTCTTTTATACAACCTCAATGCACAAAGAACATTCAGTTATTGTCCACAACCCTCCTCTTTGTCTACTTTGGATTCCCTGACTGTGACATCTCATCTGACATTTAGAATTGTGTATTGTGTTCAGCATGGTGCAAAAATTTTTAGACAACCTTAAACTTCAAAGCTTCTGCTCATTTTAAAGAGGTTTCAACAAATACGTTTGCCAAACACCATCTAAAAAGTGTCATCATTTATATACTACTGTGCTGCATTCCTCTCCAAAATGGAAGCCAGGGTATTAACTAAATTAAAATTGATTAAAATGCTGAGTATTATTACCTGGATATTATAAAGCAGATGGATGAGCATATGTGATTAATTTTAATTGTTCTAAAGATAGTACCTAAATAATATGCCTTAAGCCAAAAGTTATTTTCAAATAACACTGAACATGTTTACATGTTTTTCCTTAATATGCGACACTTAATTCTACTCTGAATTTACTATATTCTGCGGATAAAGTTGATAAATTGTTGCAATGTATGTCATTAATGCCTTAATAAAATAATCATAGAATATCAGATTCAAATCCAACTACATTTCCCATGCAGTAATCTCTTCTACTACTTCCCTGACAGGATCATCTGAACTCTACTTAGAAGAAATAAAAGACTGACTCTTTTGTGAGGCTGCTGGATGTTGAACCCAGTGGTCTGCAGTGCAGCTCAGATGCTCCATCTTCTTGTTGCCATGCGAGGCAACACAGGTCAGCCTGCTGCTGCTGCTGCTGCTCCTGTACCACACCTCTTCAGATATTCAAAGAAAGCTGTTATGTTCTCACTCAGTCTGGAAGGTACTTCAGGAGAGTATTTTATGGGAGTAGAGTGATTCCCAGAGAAATGAAAATGTGCCGTCAAGAAGAATGAACAACTTTAAGTTCTCTTCTTGGATGTTGGGGTAAAAGGAGTTAAAGACACCAAAGCACAAGACTTCAATCCTGAGTAAGAAAAGGCAACTATTCCATTATGATAGAGATAGGGCATTGGAAGCCAGTTAGTATAATGGAACAGTCTCTATCTCAGAAGAAGAAACAACATTCTATGAAACTCATTCTGCCTGTGACTCAACTGGCTGAGAAGCACTTTTGAAGTGGAAAACGGGGAACTCACCAGGTTTCCAGTACTCGCTTGGTCATGTTGCACTATGCCCGAAGTGTTGCTTTTTCTATGACCTGAATCAAGAGTTCTGCATTATCCCAATGTCAGACCTGCCTGAGGGCAAATTGCCAAATCAACAGTCTCGTTGGATGATAAATCCCGAGCTCTTCGGCAGAACAGCAAAGTAAACCTCCTGAGTTTGCGTTTCCATTTTTGAAATCAGTTAATAGACTTTTACTCAGGTTCTGTATTTTCTAAATTCTAAAACATGCTTGATTTGCAGTTTCCAAGGCCTTTGAGAACCATCATGTTTCCCTGCCTAGATAGTTTCACATATTACACAAATCAGCCTCCCAGGCCAATATAATTAGGAAAATTAGTTTGTATCTTTATTTCTTGGTCTCTTCCTCTAGAGTCATTTTACCTTGAAGTTTATTATGTTTGCTGCAGCATTAATATTTAAATAATAAATATGAAATTCCTAGGTGTATTCACTAAGAAATATCTACAAAGTATTTTTAAAAACCTATGATAAATGCAGTATACAGCACCATATAAGGAGAGAGCCATCTGGAGTCCGCAAGACTGGCTCAGCCAGGCCTGGTTATCAGTGGAGTGACAAACACACACATAAGAAAAATCATTACACCATCTTAACACATCTAATAATGATCTTGCCAAATTTTGAATGTGCTAACAGTTAACAATAATGCACTGTACATTTCAAAATTTGTTGAGGGTATATATTATGGTATGTATGCATGTTTTTCTTTTCTTAAGTATAAATCAGAAGGCCCATGGCTTTCAGGATCCCGTCTTAATATATCTTATAAGGCTCTTCAATATGCTTCTGCCTCACCTATCTCACCTATTGCCATTCCACGCTGTGCTGTAGTCAAATTAAACTCTCTGGTTCTTCAAATGTGCCTTATTCTCACAGCCTAGCTCCACTTTAAGATATGCACTTTACTCACTCTCCTCACCTCACTCCTAAGCCCATTTGCTACCTGTTACTCATCCTCGAGGTTTCAAGTTATATATCTTTTCTCCATGATGCTTCTCCTTCAATTCCTTTCAACCAGACTACCTATTGTTCCTACTTTTTCTGTTATAACAATTCCAACATAATGGCAATAGTTCTGTACCCCCATTGCTGCTTGACTTGTCTGCCTCTCACCTAGACTGAAAGTTAAGAATGTCTCTTTTCATCTTTATACCACAAAAACTTAGTCCAGCTCCTGGCATAAAGCAGGGTTTCAATAAACATGTGTTGAATGAATGAATGAATGAATGGCACTGAAAAACACATGTCTGTGCCTTAGAAAACACAAATACTCTTCAATATTTTCTTGAGTTTCAGAACAGCTCTCTGCCATGAGAAATCAAACTGTTTTTTCTTATGCAGGTATTAATTTATGCAGTGTCCTGAGCTGATATTTATTATTGAAATAGTTGAGTCTTGAAAAAAATTAGCCATCTAATCACAATTTATGGAGGACCTATTAAATGCTTAAATCTGTGAATTAAAGAAGTTTTACTGGCTCTAAGCCATTTAGAGTGCAGAACAGAAGTTGAATACATTGAACAATATTGCGATATCTTAAGGCTTACAAAACAGTGTAACAAGCTTAATAGAAAAACATTAACTGTTTATCACATCATTCTTCCCCAATTCTAGCAACATATGTGTTATCTGTTCCAATTATAAGTCTTCTTACCTTTCGAGATCCTATTTTTCCTCTACTTTCTTTAATTTACCTAATTGCTTAAATAGGCAGAAGTCTAGTTTTTAACATGATTTTTTCTTTGAAAAGTTGGTTTTATGACTCACATAGAATATCTAGGAAGTACATGAACAAGCTTCAAGTAATTTTATAGGACATCTGATATTATTCTAATTCAAGAATATGAGCTAAACTTTGCATTAGTCTATTTTCACACTCCGTAACGAAACTACCTGGGACTGGGTAATTTATAAACAAAAGAGGTTTATTGACTTAAAGTTCCACATGGCTGGAGAGGCCTCAGGAAAGTTACAATCATGGTGAAGGTGAAAGGGAGTAAGGCACATCTTACATGGTGGCAGGAGAGAGTGTGCAGGGGAAAATGCCACTTTTTAAACCATCAGATCTCATGAGAACTCTATCATGAGAACAGCATGGGGGAAACCACTTCCAGGATCCAATCACCTCCCAACAGGCCCCTCCTCTGACACGTGAGAATTACAATTAGAGATGAGATTTGGGTGGAGACACAGAGCCAAACCATATCAAACTTGAACTTTATTATCAGAGTTGCAAGAGAAACTGGACAAGAGATGTCCAATGAATGATCTAAGACATAATGCAGGAGAAGATGTTTTGTCAGTCCTAAATCACAATGCAAATTTAAACATAATACATTCCTTAATTCTTAAAAATGTTCCCAAAGAGAATGATCTGTCCATGAATATCTCCATATCATAGAATAATGTGAGAATTTGAAATTAATTGAGTGAAGATAAGGGTCAGTGAAGATATGAAACAAATGGCAGTGTTAGGATGAAGGAAGGGGAAAGTATATCAAGTAACCAAGAGGCCAAGATGTTATAAAAATTCTCTATGTCGATATTAAATTTCATTAAGAATTATGACAAATAAAATCAAAGAGAATGCCAATGAGTCTGGAACTAATATCTTCATAGTACAAGACAGGTGGCCTAAGCATCAGTGACATAGCTAGGAGGAAAAGTGGATGGCTTAGTTCTCAGGAAAAAAGTAATGCCTTTAAATGTATTTGTATTTTATTAGACCTAATAACTCATCTACATACATGTGAAAGAGAAACACATCTATGAAGACAGCATGTGGTGCAGGTTTTGGGATTCATGCAATAATGCTTCAGGTCTATGCAATAACTAGCATGGTCTAGTTCCAAAAGGTAAGTAATAACTATACTGTATCAGCTCAATTTGATATTCCAATTGAATTTTGCTTAGGAGTTGATAGAAGGTGCCCCAAATTGTAGACCATTTGAATTGATCTTTGAGTAAGACTTTTTAATTATACGTTTCTTCTTTCATAATTTTTAGGTATTTTTTTGATATCTGAGTTTAAAAGATCTTCCTGTTTTTTTTTTTTCATATCTTTAATGTTACTTTCTAGTTTTCCCTAACTATAATTATTTTTGAGATGTTGTTCAGAATTTCATTTTGTAAAAATTATGGTCCAATTTTCAGATGTTTCCATTCTGAAAGTCACTCCATTTACCTGTACCTTCCTTCATTTAGGCCTTTGCATATGCCAGTCTTCTGATCGTTTGCTTAGTTAACCCCTCCCCATCTTTCAAACTTCATCCCAAAATATGCCTTTCCTAACTTTCCATTCTCCAAGTAGGTCATCACATTAAATGCACTTGCGGCATATACCTTTCTTTCTAGCGTTTGTCAGTACTAGAACTAAATGTTTAATGGAGTAACTTTTTTGTTATTTTCTATTTTGACTGCCATCTTTCCAGGACCAAGTACAGTACTTTACATAGACTAAGTGCTCAATGGACAATTACTGGATTCGTGAACAGATGAAAGAATGAATGAATAGCTCAACATAGGAAATACTATTTATCCATTAAGAATGATATCATTAAGTAAAAATAAATTACAGAGCACCAATTTTCTCAATAAAAATTAAACGTCAAAATATCTACAAAATGTTAAAAATAATTATGACCAAGTAATAAAATTAAGACAATTTCAAATTTATTTATATTATAGTTGTATAACTTTTCTACAATTAACACATCATTTTCAAGCTAAAATGAAATGACTCAACTTAAATATATAACCTTTGATTTATATTTTAAAGGCCTTTTTCTTTATTTGATATCTATTATTTATTTGAATATATGAAATGTTTAGTCCTTAAATCTGGCTTTAACTGCTACTACCATGTTATAGAGGAATAAGGCTTTTCAGTTTCCAAAGTTTACTTATCTACTTTAGCTTATTTGACCTCCACAAAAACTATATAATATATGCAGGACAGGTCCTTTTCCCATTTTACAGATGAGTCTGTGAATACAAAATTTCCTTTATATCAATGTTTACTAATAACTTCCCTTTCTATTTCTATATTCCTTTAAGGTTTTTATCATTAAAGAGTATTTATTTATCATATATACATCAAGGAATGCAAATACTTACATTACTTCACCTACTCTTTAAGAAATGAGGTTGTCAGAAAAGTAGGTCAAGATTTTATCCTATGCTCCACTTTAAACATCTTCCAGGAACTATTTAGAGAGTTGAAATTCCCATAATTATTAAATTTTTCATTCATTCAATAAATACTTACTGAATACTTAAACTGTGTTAGGCACTGCCATCATAATGATGAAACATTTTCCCCGGCTTCAAGGAATTTGCAGTTTAGAGTAAGATAAACATATAAGGGAATATATGATAACCAAGTTTGAAGAAAGCTAAAGTGGAAAAAACAGATGCAATGAAAGTGAATAATAATGAGACTACTTAGATTGGAAGGCTGACTAAAGTCCTTTCTACAGTATGAGTGAGAATTACCTAGGTGAAGAGCAGGGAGGAAGGGCATTTCAATCAGAGAAATAGCATGTCCAAACACCCTGAGGCAAGAAAAAGCTTGACTCATTTGAGGAACTGTAAGCAGGGGTTGCTGAGCAGAGAGTAAGAGCAAGCATGTCACAAAATGAAGCAGGGGAGAGAAAAGAGAGCTCTTCTCCTCCTGTGAAATGAGCTTTCGTTACTGTCTTTGTTTATGCTGCTACAACAATACCACAGACTGGGTAATTTATAAACAATAGAAATGTATTTCTCACAGCTCTGGAGGCTAAGAAGTACAAGATCAAGGTGCCGACAGGTTCGCTGTCTGGCAAGGGTTGCTTTGTGCTTCCAAGATGGTGCCTTGAATGCTACTTCCTCTGGAGAGGATGAAAGCTGCATCCTCACAAGGCAGAAGGAGCAGAATGGCAAAAGAGGACAAATGCTGGCACCTCACATGGCAGAAGTGCAGAGGAGAATGAACACTCCCATGGGCCTTTTTATAAGGGCCCCTAATTCCATGAGGGGTCTGCATTCATGATTAAATCACCTTCTAAAGGCCTTAATTCTTAATACTATTACACTGGCAATTAGGTTTGAACATGTAATTTTTGGGGGACATAATCAGACCTTAGCAGTTACATCCACAGGAATCAGCCTATGATGTATCAGTCTTCATTATGATGTGTTAGCCTTCATCATAAGCTCTTTCTGTCAATTCTCTGTAATAACTGTAAGAAAGAAAATTTCCTACATTTAAAAGGCAGCTTCAAATTGTATACTATATTCATTCTGTGCACTGCATAGAAAAAAAATAAGGTTGTTAATATTGAGATGTAGAAGGGTACTTCTAAATTGGCAAATTAAATTATTATTATTTATCTTAAATTTTTACAGGTTCCTAGAATCTTCTATGATTCTATCTATAAAGCTGGTAATAAGGAAGTTCCTAAGGAATCAGGTAATATGTTTATGAATAAATGATTTGATAGAAATGAAAAATTGTCATGGAAATTCCATAGTTAAAGGATCTCATGGCAGATCTTTGGAATCTAAGAAATACTGTCTGATTACTTCTTGTGAGTTTAAACATCTTTATTGGACATCTCATCACATATCTTCAATAAACCTCTGCTTATTTATAACAGTGCATAAGTGATTTGTGCCATAAGCACAAAATCATATGGCAAACAGAATACATGGCACTTAAGAAAGTGTGGCTTATCAGGATGAAAGAGCTAGATAGAAGAGTCATTTCTAAACAAATGAATCCACATAGGAGATGACGGTCCCAAGAAAGAAAATGCACCTAACCTAGGGGAGAAAGAACCTATTGTTTTCCCTTGCAAAATGAAGCCAGAAAAGAGAGAGGTACAAATAAAATCACAGAAATAAGGATATCACCAGAGGCCTATGTGAAAGCTAAACTGCAAAATAAGACATATCCCAGAGAAAATGGTCAGAAGTGTTACACTCAATTCATGTATTTTTTTGTCCACTTGTTGGTGGAAGAAAAAAAAAACCTGAAAAATGCTTACTGAATTAAATTCAAAGATAATTTTTGGTGATCTTATAGACATAACTTTACAAGTAAAGAAATCAAAATTTAGACACATATGGATATTTAACTGGATCAGTTACATAACTGACACATAGCAGTTAACAGTTAACTGACATAGCAGTTAAAGTTAACAGAATATTTACTTTGCTTGTAGACTGTAAAATGACTTTAGGATTCTGGATCCATTATCAATATGACATATTTTTAAAATTTCAGATTTCAAAAGCAACAATGTTATGTTAAACAGGAGAATTTTGATGGCACAAGCATAGAGTATATTTGGTGTTGCTGCTCATTATGTTTGCAGTGTACAATTTTTTTTTTGCAAGGAATGATTACATTTCAAAGATGATTGTTGTATTGTGAAGATTTATTCTCTAAGGACATAAAACATATGCAATGTTCTTAATACACCTATTTATTATTTGGAAATTAATTTTAGTTAAACTTCCTGAGTTTTGATAAGTCAATTTTGATTACACTTTTGGAATGTTTTAATATTCTGTGATAAATGACCTCAACATGATTATTTTTAAGGAAGACTGTCTCCACAAATCTTATGCAAACATCACATGGATCTTTTGAGTAAAGTTAGCTAAATTAATTTTACAATATCTGAAGTTTAGTTTCCTTACTTATAAAATTAAAATGTATCTATTTATTTTAAAATTATTTCCTACTAGACAATGCACATATTATAAATAATTTTCTTAAAGAAATGTGAGTATAATTATATCAATCTTCTCTATAACATAAAATCTACTTCTGTTTATAATCTTTTTAAGAAATATTTCTAGTTGCTTCAGATGCTTTCCTGCTAAGACAATTAGCCTATTTATAAAGACAGTGAGTCCAAGGACGATGCACAGGACAGAGTCATAGGGAAATCCCCAGAGCCAAGTATTTGTGTGGCACTGGCTAAACCTTCAGTGGTGCCATTGCACTCTAGGAAAAAAGTTCCCTTTGTTTTTTAAAAAGTACTGATTACTACCATTTCTGATTAATGACTGCAGAAACTTATTTGCAAACATAAGAAACACAGGACTATGTATTAATAATTGTGAAATTTAAATGACGTTATACTTCTTAATACCTTACTTTTGTGTTCCTTAATTCAGAAAAGCCAAGAGCTCTCAGCAACTTTGCATATAGTGTTCATGCCTGAAATTTTGATAGGATCTGTTTAACATCATTTTGCCTTTTGAGATTGGTATTTTAGCTACTAAGGTATTTTTTCAGGAATCCTAATGAGATAGCTATACAGACACATGTTAGATCATTAGCCTAGCATACTCAGTTGATTAGAGAACACAGCTCTAATGTGAGTAAGGTCTTTAAATCTCCCAGATGCCCGTTATCTCTGTTCTAAAGGCACAGTCTATACTGAAATAATAAAATGTTCTCACCATGTGTACTTTTAGTTTCAAAGTAAACCAGTTGAGAGAATAAGAGAGCTCAAACCTATTAGCATGCATTAAAAGGCAATTTAGCTCAAACATTCTTCCAACAATGGATGAGAATATTATCTTCACATAGATAAAAACAAGCAATAATTGGTGTCATTGCCTCTTATAATTAGATCCTTTAATTGTCACCTGCTTCTACTTAAATAGTTATATATCTACAAAATTATATTTGTGGGAAGCCAGGCATGGTGGCTTACACTGTAATCCAGCACTTTGGGAGGCCAAGGCGGGTGGATCACTTGAGGTCAGGTGTTTGAGACCAGCCGGGCCAACATGGTGAAACCCCATGTCTACTAAAAATGCAAAAATTAGCCATGCATGGCAGCATGCGCCTGTACTCCTAGCTACTCAGGAGGAGAACTCTTTGAACCTGGGAGGTGGAGGTTGCAGTAGGCTCAGATTGCACCACTGCACTCCAGCCTAGGTGACAGAGCGAGACTCCATCTCAAAAAACAAACAAAAAAAATATTTGTGGGGAAGAGGAATAGAAAAATGAGAAAAACACTATATTAGGGAAAAGGACATGGTAAGGTTAGAATAGGACGAAACTTAAAAATTTTGTCTTCTCATTTTACATGAGCCTGCGGACTAGAAAAATGAGTGAGTGATTTATCCATTATCATTAGGATTACAGGAGATTTTATATATATATATATATATATATATATATATATACACACACACACACACACATGTATATGTACGTATATATACACATGTATATATACATATATATATACGTATATATACACGTATATATAGACACACATATATATACACATGTGTATATATATGTGTGTCTATATATACGTGTATATATACGTATATATATGTGTATATATATGTGTGTCTATATATACGTGTATATATACGTATATATATGTGTGTATATATATGTGCGTGTGTATATATATATACATGTGTGTGTATATATATGTGTGTGTGTGTGTGTATATATGTGTGTGTGTGTGTGTGTATATATATATATATATATAAAATCAGGTGTCTCTAACAGTTAATTTTATGTGTCAACTAGTAGGCTGGGCATGGTACCCAGATTATGTTGCCAAACATTATTTTGCATGTTTTTGTGAGGACATTTTGGATGAGACTGACATTTCAACTGGTGATCTTTCAATAAAGCAGATTACTCTCCATGATGTGGGTGGGCTTCATTCAATAAATTGAATGTCCGGATTAAAAAACAAAACAAAACAAAACAAAACTGACCTACCCTCAGCAAGAGTGGATACTGCAGCAGAGGCCCTTCGGATTTGAATTGCAATATCGTCTTTGCTTGAGTCTCCAGCCTGACAGCCTTCAGACTGCCTCCCCATCCTGAAGAATTTAGACTTGCTGTTTTCTGTAATTATGTGAGCCAATTCCTTAAAATAAATCTATCTATATCTACATCTATATCCATATCTATCTATCCATCTGTCTGTCTGGCTGTCTGTCTACACATTATTTTGTTTCTGTTTCTCTGGAAACCCCTGACAGTGTCATAAATTACATGTACTTACAAATGAAAAGAATGGATAAAAACATCAAATGTCTTCCTTTAAAACTTTTTTGTTCTTTGTAATGAATTAATTGTATTCATATCCTGGTGTAGTCTCCTCCTGGATAGATAAAATACTTATAGAGAGATTTATTTCAACATTTTGGATTGGACTTTCAAAAACCACAATAAGCATTATACAAAGGATGAAATTTCCAGTTAAACCACTCTCTTGAGTGATGAACTAACTTGTTTCTCTTCTCTTACTGTAAAGTATTTTGACATTTCAAAAACAGACTACATAATTGTAAAGCCATTAATTTTCCAAGAACACACAAAAATATTTTCTTTTTACTACAATAGACAGGAGTCAGTGTCTTTAGCCCATAACCGAGTGCTCAAATCACGTAGATATATATGGTTATTCATCCCTCCTGCCTGTTCCTATTCTTAGTCAACTGCTCTTCCTCTGAAGCATATCTCAAGCTTCACCTTGACCATACCATTTTCCTATTGACTATAGTTCATGTTGAGATATCTCTGTTTAAAATCCTTTTTACTTTAGTACTTTATTTCCTATTGCTTTTTAACTTTCTGAGCCATCCAATACAGCGTTTAACCCTACAGGTTTTACTCTGTAAGATAAAGAGAGGCAGAAAGGCTTAGAGCATTGCATTAGTCCATTTTCACTCTGCTGATAAAGACACACCAGAGACTGAGCAATTTACAAAAGAAAGAGGTTTATTGGACTCACGATTTCACATGGCTGCGGAGGCATCACAATCATGGCAGAAGGAGAAAGGCACGTCTCACATGGTGGCAGACAAGAGAAGTTATACCAGGAAACTCCCCTTTTTTAAAACCATCAGATCTCGTGAGACTTATTCACTATCACAAGAATGGCAGGGGAAAGACCTGCCCCCATGATTCAATTACCTCCCACTGGGTTTCTTCTACAACACGTGGGAATTCAAGATGGTATTTGGGTGAGAACACAGCCAAACCATATCAAGCATGTACTTGAGTGACTTTGGCCTCCAGGAATTTACTGTACAATGGGTGATCATTGTAGGACTCTGAGGACAGCAGAGAGCCTGATTACAGAAACAACAAATCTGATCTCTTTTCCTTGAGAATATAATTGTAGTGCAAGAAATGAGAAATCCAAAGATTTATGGGGGTAGTGGCATGTCCCTTATTCCAGCAACTGAAAGTACCATGTCTCAGAATGTGATGATAACTAGGGTTGAAATAATCCACACAGGCCTTCTCCTAAGCAAGGTCTTAAATCTTGTACACAGAGGGAGGGATAAGAAAGCTGTAACATTAAAGGGCCTTGCCTTTTGAAGCAAGGAAATCTCAGGGAGCTGGGAAGATATATCACTGTCAAAATTTGTATGACTGAAGTCAGTTTCCCAAAGGAGAGTAAAAACAGAGAATACTTTTAAGGGAGTCATTAAGTCCTTGGAAGAGTGGACTGGTAGGGCAATGTTTTTGAAGGTTGGGCAATTTTCAGTGCAGTGCTAATAGGCGCTCCAATGGTCTCTTGAGAGTCCAGCAGAAAGCCTACCCGGAGCCAAGGAGGAACAGGATGTGGGTGGTGGAATGGGAGGTCATAAGGTGGAGGTGGGAAGGAGGCAATTACAAGGTCTCCCACTAGGGGCAGCATTGAGCCTCATATATTAAACAGCAGTTGTATGAAGACTCGGTAGTGGCCAGTAGGATGCACCAGTACGGTGAATGATGGAACTGTAAGGATCCAAACTGGGGAAGATATGATGTAGATTAAGACAAAAGTAGGAGAGAGAGAATGTTGATAAAATTTATAGGCTGATCCCAAGCAACATGCAAAGAGCTCTTGGAGAGGTGAGGCAGCCCAAGGATTCCTGTGCAATAGATTTTACCCCAGTCCCCAGACTTTTCTGTTCTTAAAAAGACTCCTTCTCCAGAAGGCAGAAATATTTTAAAGGCTAACACTACCTTCCAGCTCTATGATTCCAGATGTTTCAAGAAAAGTATTAGAAAAAAAGCATCAAACCCTTAATTAATCCAGTGCTTTCTTTTTTTTTTTTTTTTTTTTTTTTTCAGGAAAATACAGCTTTCTTTATTTGCTGCTCTCTGTTTCTCCTTGAGAAAATGAGACATGATTACTGAAATGCTTCTGAAAGATTTACATTGTCTTTCATTTAGAAATCCTGTGTTTGGAATTCAGTAAGAGTTATGCAGGAGAAAGTTCACTTTTCAGTGTGCCTTGTTTGCATGATATTCATGTAGATCACTTATTATCAGTTATCTTATTACCCACAGCTGCTCACTTCACATTATCTAAATGCCACGTCAACATACAATTCACAGCAACCTGCTTTATGGTCTTGATCTTTTTAGAATAATTTGTTCTAAAGTGACAAGTAAGTACCTCTGACAATGGTTCTGGCTCTTCATCAGTATATGGTTGTGGGACTCAATATTATGACAGGAATAGAGGCAATGCACACACCTCAAAGAGGGAAATGTTATTACTCTTAAACATACAAAGACATTAAGTTTTGTCTAATGGTATCATCACATCACCCATAAGCTTCCTGTTTCTCCTCCCCAAAACACACTTGAATTTATGCAATATTCCATAGAACTTTGATATGTGAAGTGTAGAATATTTTTAAAACTAATAATCATTAAGTTTCTGGAGAGAAGAAAAAGACTAAGAAAAAATGTCTAAAAATATAAAAAAGTCTAAAAAAATTTTTTAACACAAAAATCACTTGAATCAGTATAACTGGCAAAAAACTTCTCATATTTAAGAGCTTAAATAACATTGATGATAAATGTATAAATCTTTTTATATTTGTGAAATGGTGATTTCCATCTTGTTCATACTATACTCGTTTGTGCTATCTCTCACTGTGACGAAGGTAGCTGCCATGCTCTGAGCTGCCTCATGGAAGGGCCCAAGTGCCAAGCAACTGAGACAAGCCATAGTTAAGGAAGAATGGAAGTACCTCATCCAAGATCCTGCAATGAACTTGAATGATCTTGCAATCTCAGAATTGAAAGAATCCTAACAAAAACAAAGAACTTATGAGCACATACTATACAGTAGAACTTGAGATGGCTGCAGCCCTTGTCTATACCTTGGAGACTTGCAAGAGTCCCTGAACTGTAAAACCCTACTAGCCTATGCTCAATTTCCTAACCTACTGTAACTGTAAGATAATAAATGTTCTTTTAAGCTTCTAAGTTTTGGAGCATTTGTTACACAGCAATGGATAAATTATACACAAACTATAAAATGTTCCTGGTAGATATTAATATCTTCCATCTCTGAATGATACCATTCATTTTCAAAGTTAATCATTAATTGTCTTGCATTGTTGACTTAGTGTTAATTGTCATGTTCAAATGATGTTCTACAGGGCCCTAAAGGATATATGTGTATGAATATGTTTGCTTTCTGTATTCAGTGTGGGTGTGTGATTTGGGGGAAGTTCAAATAAAGAAGTTAGATGGACAGGGCTCTGAGTGCATTTCTTCTACCTTAGCAAGAACAGTTTCTCTTTTGTCTGCTAAATGTATTAGCCTGGTGCAAAAGTAACTGTGGTTTGTGTATTGTTGAAATTTGCAGATTGATATTGGAATACATTCTTAAATAAATGTGGTTATGTTACACATCATTTTAATGTGCATTTCTCACTTTACATTTTTCGCTAATGACTTGTTACTTGCTGTTTATTTTACATTTATTTTAGACTATGGAAATGATGTTAGACAAAAAGCAAAGTCAAGTGATTTTCTTACTCAAGTTCAAAATGGGTCATAAAGCAACAGAGACAACTCAAAACATCAATAATGCATTTGTCCCAGGAACTGCTAACAAACATACAATGCAGTGGTGGTTCAAGAAGTTTTGCCAAGGAGACAAGAGCCTTGAAAATAAGAAGCTTAGTAGCTGGCCATCAGAAATTGACAACAATCAATTGAAAGCAATCACTGAAACTGATCCTCTTACAACTACACAAGAAGTTGCTGAAGAACTCAACATCGACCATGCTATGGTTGTTTGGCATTTGAAGCAAATTGGAAAGGTGAAAAAGCTTGATAAGTGGGTGCTACATGAGCTAACCAAAAAAAAATTGTCATTTTGAAGTGTTGTCTTCTCTTATTCTGTGCAGCAACAATGAACCATTTCTCAATCGGATTGTGACATGCAATGAAAGTAGATTTTATACGACAACCAGCAATGACCAGCACAGTTGTTGGACCGAGAAGCCCCAAAGTGCTTCTCAAAGCCAAACTTTCACCAAAAAAAAAAAAAAAGTCATGGTTACTGTTTGGTGGTCTGCTGCCAGTCTGATTCACTACAGCTTTCTGAATCCTGGTGAAACCATCACATCTGAGAAGTATGTTCAGCAAATTGATGAGATGTGCTGAAAACTCTAATGTCTGCAGCCAGCATTGGTCAACAGAAAGGGCCCAATTCTTCTCCAAGACAACATCCAACGCACATTGCACAATCAATGCTTCAAAAGTTGAATGAATTGGGTTATGAGGTTTTGCCTCATCTGCCATATTCACCTCACCTTTCACCAACCAACTACCACTTCTTCAAGCATCTCAACAACTTTTTGCAGGGAAAGTGCTTCCACAACCAGCAGGATGCAGAAAAATGTTTTACAAGAGTTTGCTGAATCCCAAAGCAAGAATTTTTACACTACAGGAATAAACAAACTTATTTCTCATTGGCAAAAATGTACTGATTGTAATGGCTCCTGTTTTAATTAATAAAGATGTGTTTGAGCCTGGATATAATGATTTAAATTTTACAGTCCAAACTTGCAATTACTTCTGTACCACTAGAATATGGCGCAGTGCTTCACCAAGGAGAAAAGATGCTATTTTAAAAATGTTTTTTAATTACTGACTTAAATGTTTTAGGGCTTTATGTCTTATCTACTGTTAAGCATTTTAAGGACAAGGAGCTACTAGATCCTTCTGGATAGTCTGAATCTCTGCTTCAGGTATCCATATTTAGAACTCTTAAATCTCACTTTATAGAATATGCTCAGCCAAGTAAAATGAAACCAAATAGTCTGTAAATCATGCAATACTATTATCATTTTGCAACATGATAATGTGATTAGCATGGCAATAAATTTAGGGAACAAAATTGGTTCTATGCCTGAATGACTGTTTAAACCATAAAATAATAGAATCTCAGAATTGAAAGAGATCATAAAGGTTATCATTGCTAAATATACACACCTGATCATTTAACCTCCTTATAAGCCCTTTATCAGCTTGCTAGCCTATTCTTGAATAATTCCAGTGGTGCTAAACTGGAGAGTTAAACAGAAAGTTTACAACTTGGACTTATCATTGGAAATCTGTAATTTTGGCTCCTACATTATCAGTAAAAACTCAGTATGCTTAATGTTACTGTTAAAGCTGCTGCCTCTGGAAGTAAAACATTTTATAACTATAAAAGTGTGCAACACAGCATATTCTCTCATTCATTTACACTTTTATTTATTCTTCTCCATTGCTCAAAGTTTCACAAATGTTGAATTCATCTAGTATTCTCCACTTCCTCACCCTTTCCCGCATTGCTTTACACTCTTCACTATGTCATCCACTTACACCACTCCACTGAAACTATCCTTGCTAAGGTCAACCATGGTTTTACTATAACACTTATTGCTGAAACTATCATATGTTTTAGCACTTAGAAGATCAAATTATCAAGATGCTGTACTTTATTAGATACTGAAGGTAAGAGGAAATAAAGGCCAAAGATAATTCCCAAATCCATAATGTTAATAATCTGGTTACTCTCTCTTCTCCCTTTTTCCCAAAGAAATTTCTAGAACAAGTAGATTTTCACCTCTCCTTTCTATCTCTTATGTTTTTTTGCGGTAATTGAAATATTTTGTAGACAGAGAACCAAAAAAGAGAATGTCGTTAAGGAGAGAGGAAAGCTAGCAGAAGCATAAGGAAAGAGTGAGAGGGGAAGCAAAAGGGGAAGTTTTATTTTAAAGGTAAAAGTAAAGAGTGACAAGATAAAGTTCTGAGCATAGTTACGGCATTTGAAAGAGTTGACTAAGAGTTGGAACAATGAAAGAGATACTAAGTGTTGTATGCTATCAATTGGACCTTCTTCAATGTTCTAAAATCACCAAAGAAAATTGAAAGATGAGAATTACACATTGCTTCATCAGGTGTATTATACTGAAGCCGGAGCAGTCGCAAACAAATCTCTCAAACACTGAACTGGGAAGGAGGCGGTGTTTTATTTGTCTGGGAGCTGTGGCGGCATAGATGCCTAACAACCGAGCTCCCCAACAAAGAAAATCCTTGCCATTTTAAAGGCTTACAATTCTAGAAATTACACATGAAAGGGTCTTGATCAATGAAGTAGGTATGGGAATACGTGATTTAGGTGGGGTCTAATCATGTTTAAGTAAAAACAATACCTTCTGGAAAGATTCCTCCATACCATATCTGTGATCTACAGATGGGATTGTAGCTAGCAGTAGGGGTCTTATCCTTAACCTGGCTGATGGCACCAACTGGTCCCTCCTCTGGCTAACTTCTCATTTCTCCTTTTGAGATGCAATGTAGAAGGCTGAAGAGGACATGGGCTTAGAAGCTGAAGAGGTTTAAGGGTCTCCTTCCTCAATATAAACAACATGAGTTTGAACTGCATGGGTCCACTAATACACAATTTTTTTCAGTAAATATACTGGAAAATTCTTTGGAGATATCAGACAATCTGAGAAAACTTGCAGATAAATCTTGTAGCCTAGAAATATCAGAAAACTTAAGAAAAAACTAGGTGTGTCTTGAATGCATAAGTGTATGTAAAGATGATTTTATCATTGACTACTATAAGATCTACACAAATCTGTCATAAAAAGCTTAAAATTTATCAACACTATAAACACAAACACTTATAGACCAAATAATGCACCATTTGCAATTGAGAGAAATATAAGCAAGCATAAAGATACAGTATTAAATTATAACAGCATAAAATTAACTGTAATACATACTGTATTACTGTAATAATTTTGTAGCCACTTCCTGTTGGTATTTCCCTGAGCACCAGTGTTACAAGTATCCACTCAAAACACCATGCAATGCTAATCATCTCCAAGTGAGCAGTTTGTCTCTCCAGTAAATTGTCCCTTGTAGTAAAAATTGATGTCTCATGGTTCTTGTTCATTTTTCATTGTGTTTAGTGCAATATCATAAACCTTAAATAACACCATGGGACCCATAAAAACTGTTGCCAAAAGTACTACCAAGAAGCAGAGAAAACTCATGACATTAAAATAAAAAGTTGAATTGCTTGATATGTACTGTTGATTGAGGTTTGTAGCTGCAATTGTTTTGCATTTCAAGATAAATGAACCCAGTTAAAGAACAATTGCAAAAAAGTATGAAATCATCACTGCAGCAAATAGAGGGGCAAATAGACCTACAGCTGGATAACTTAATGCTTGCAAAAGGTGGTTTGATAATTTTAGAAAAAAATTTGGCTTAAAAAATGTCATGATAACAGAAGTTTTTGGTGACCGGGAGGTTACTGACAAATTCTCCGGTGCCATAACCTGCACATGTATCCCCTGAATCTATAAGAATAAAAAAAGAAAGAAAATCATTAAGAAGAAAATATATCTGCCTAAACCATTTTTTTAAAATTATACTTTAAGTTCTGGAGTACATATGTAGCACGTGCAGGTTTGTTACATAGGTATTAGGAGAAATACCTAATGTAGATGATGCAGTGATGGATGCAGCAAACCACCATGGCATGTGTATACCTGAACAGGTTTTTAATGAAGATGAGAGTGTCTTATTCTGAATAAAAGAAGCCACAAAGGATATTTATTACTAAGGAAGAGAAGTGAACATCAGGATTTAAGACATGAAGGAATAGGCTAACGCTATTGCTCTGTGCAAATGCAGTTGTGTTAATGAGCAGGATTACCCCACAAAGCTGCTAACCCCCGAGCCTTGACGGGAAAAAATAAACACCAGCTGTCAGTCTTTTGGTTGTACATTAAGAAGTCTGGACAATGAGAACCCTTGTTTGGAATGGTTCCACTGATGATTTATTCCTGAAGTTAGGAAGTACCATGCCAGTACGGAAGTGCTTTTTAATGTTCTTTTGATGTTGTACAATGTCCCCGGCCACCAAGAACCCCATGAGTTTAACAGTGAGGGCATCAAAGTGGTCTACTTGTCCCTAAACACAACATCTCTCATTTAGTCTCTAGTTCATAGAGTCATAAAGATGTTTAAGGATCATTACACATGATATTTTATGGAAAGGATTGTCAGTACCATAGAAGAGAATCCCAATAGAGAGAACATTATGAAAGTCTGGAAGGATTACACCACCGAAGATGCCATTAGTGTTATAGAAAGAGCTGTGAAAGCTATGAACGCTGAAACAATACATTCCTGCTGGAGAAATCTGTCCACATATTCTGCACGACTTCATGGGATTTACAACAGAGCCACATGAAAGAAATTGTGAATGTGGCCAAAAAATAAAAGTGCTGGATGAAGGCTTTCAAGGTATGGATCTCAGAGGAATTCAAGAGCTAATAGGCACCACACCAGAGGAATTAATAGAAGTTGACTTGATGGAGATGAGTGTTTCCAAATCAGTGCCAGAAGACAATGAAGAAGACATAAAAGAAACAGTGGCAGAAAACAAATTGACATCAGACAATCTGCTAGAAGGTTCTGATTAATCAAGATTGCTTTTAAATTCTTTTATGACATGGTTCCTTCTTTGATATAAGCACTGAAACTAATGCAAAAAGTTGAAGAATTGGTACCATATAGAATCATTTTAGAGAAAGAGTAAGCAAAAAGTTTGACAGAAATGGCAATGTATTTCCATAAAGTTACACCTAATTCCTGCCTCTCCTGCCTCCCCTTCAACCTCTACTTCTTTCATTTCTGCCATGCCTGAGACAGTAAGACCAACCCCTCCTCTTCTTCCTTCTCCTCAGCCTACTCAACAAGAAGATAATGAGGATGAAGACCTTTGTGATGATTCACTTTTACTTACTGAGTAGTAAATATGTTTTCTTTTCCTGATGATTTTCTTAATAACATTTTCTTTACCTTGCCATATTGTAAGAATACATTATATAATATGTATAACATACAAATATGTGTTAATTGACTGTGTTATCAGTAAGGTTTTCAGTCTTAAGTAGGCTATAAATAGCTAAATTTGAGGGGATTTTTGACTGTGTAGTGGGTCAGCACCCCAACCCTCACATTCTCCCAGGGTCAACTATACATTCTTCTCATGTCACTAAGACTGGAACTTGTAGACACCCAAGCCTTATTCCACTCACGTATTATCAGCATCTTTAGACTAGGGTAAGAAGTGTCCCTTTCCTTGGTCCTGTGCTTTCAGTTGTTTCTTCTCTTGCCTCCTGTGGCCACATTCCCTCTTACGAGTTCAGAAGGTTTTAGCACTAAGACAATGGCCATAGAAGGCCATAAACCCCAATCTCCAAGTACACAGAAATTTGCAATACTCTGTTCAGATGTTCTCTCATCCAGTTCCAGAGCATAGGTAATTAGCTTTCATGATCATCTCTTCCAGAGGATATTCATCACAATTTATATGGCCCAATAAGTGTCAAGAAGTTACTATTTGCAGGGGAGAAGCAACTGAGACTTGCTCATGGGCTCCACTTACATGTATGCACGCAAGGGCACCTCTGATGTGGGATGAAGACAAGGATGTAAAAAGAGACAATGGCCATGGAGCCAGGAAACAGAGGTCAGAAGACAGATCTCCTTATATGTCATTCCAAAATAAAACTCTGAAGAATTCAAGAATTTTTAACTCAAACATAGATTGTCATAAATGTTGAGAGATAGGTCATATTTTATTTGGTGGTTTTTCAAGTTGGTTTTTAATTTTTAAATATTTGATATTATTTATCTTTCAAAAATATAAAAATACCTGACAACTATTTTTTGCTGGGTTTACAAACTAGCTAGCACATTGATAACTCTTTTAATGGGACATTGAGGCTTCCATTTCAATTTTTTACTTGGCCTCCTAATGCTAGGGGTAGGCTCACTTTTAAAAAAAATTATTGCTTTAATGTTGTAATGGAGGTATACCAAAAGGAAAAGACATATGGGGCAGAATTTATACACATAAATGTATAAAAGTCTAACATGTTTGTTTACTTGGACAAACTCTGCCTTTTGATAGATTATATAATCCATTCACATTTAAAATTATTATTGATATAGCTGGATTTATAGTTGTTAATTATTGTTTTTCATGTCCCTCATGTCTTTTTTTGTGTCTCTCTTCTTCCCTTGCCACTTTTTCTTGCATTAAGTAAATATTTTCTAATGTATCATTTAAATTTCTTAAATGATTTTTTACTATACTTTTGAAGGCCATTTTTCTGTTTTTGTTTTTGTTTTCATTTTTAGTGGTTGTTCTGGGGTTTACAACATATACCTTAACTTATGAGAATCGACTTTGAATTTATGCTAGCTTAATTGCAATGACATTTAGAAACATTTCTTCTATATGGATCTATTTCATTTTATCCTTTTTGTGATATCATTATCTCTATTATATCAATTTATGTTACAAATCCAACAATATATAGTTATAATTATTACTTTACTAGCTGTAGGCATTTTCTTAACTGATTACAATTTTTCTCCTACCCACCTCCTTTGTCCTATTATAAGCATATATATAACATTTTTGTGTGTTAAAAGCCCAATAATATTTATATACACAATTTCTTTATTGACCATTAAAGAGAAGAAAGAAGAAAAATATACATTCATACTATTTTTTATAATTATATTATCTTTATCAGTGCTCTTTTTAATGTGTTGAGTTAAATTATTATCTGAGGTTACTTGCTTTTAGCCTAAAGAACTTCCTTTGGTATTTCTTATAAGGGAGGTCTGCTAGCAACAAATTCTCTACAGTTTGCTTGCTTGGGAATGTCTTTATTTTGCTAAAAATAGTCTTTTTGGATATCGAATTCTTGGTTAACAATTTTGGTGTTTTGGGTTTGTTTTTTTTTTTTAAATACACATTGAATATGTCATCCTATTGCCTTCAGACCTTCATTGTTTCTCCTGGAAAGTCATCTGTTTATCTTATCAGGACTCCCCATAAGAAGAGTTGTTTTACTGCTTTCAACAGTTTGTCTTTTTTGACTTTTAGTATTTTTACAATTATGTACCTGTTTCTGAATTGAAGATTTTTAGGATTTTCAAAAATCCTACCTTGGAGTTTGTAGAGCTTCCTGAAGGTGTAGGCTAGTGTTTTTTAAATAAATTCCAGGGGTTTTCAGTGGTTTTTCTTAGAATATTTTGTCCATCCTTTCTTCTTCTCTGACATCTCTCCTTTAGGAACTGAGCATTTGGTGGCAGGGTGGCAGTAGCCTGATATCTTCTAAGCTTACCTTTTTCAGTATGGAAGCGCTATTTCATGAGCCAAAGTGACGGTGACCCCGTAGCGTTAGCAGTGCTATGTTCAAGATCAAGCTTTCTTTCTATGTGTGGTAGTTGTGCAGAAAAAGGGATCCCTCACCTCATGACCATACTTGTCTGAAACAACCTCGGTAATAGGTACCAAGGGGCAGGATGAGAAATGCTTACATCCTGTTCTTCCAAGAAAGAAACACCTTTGTATGAGGGCTTAGATGAGAGAGTCCTTTGTTCTTGGCTGCACAAAGTCTGCCTTGTATGTGCCTTACGGAGCTTGAAGGGGGAAATCAGGAAGCAGCTGTGATTTAAATGCATAGACTCATGCCTTTCTTTCTGAACTTTTATGAAAAATTTATTTGTTTGCAGTTTGCTTTTATGACTATTTTCAGAGGCCATTAAATGGTTGTTAGTAATTTCAACTGGGGACTGGATCTTCGCAGCTTCCATATTGTCATTCCAGAACACCGTAACACATTTGTCCTGTTAGGTGATCTGTGAGCTGTCTGGTGTTGCTGGAGCATTCAGGGCTTGTGAGTTATTGCAGTAGAAGAGTCCAGAAACATAAGAGGAAGACATGGAATTTACTCTTTTAGCAATAAATAGCAATTGAGGGGTGATAAGGAGAATAAAGAAAGGAATATATTTGCATTATAATGGTTTTTAAAAAAATAAATAGGCTGATGTGAATTTTCAGTACACTTAAGCATCTTTTTGCATCTCTCTACCTCTGCACTGAGCTCCAATGATTAACTAGAACTTGATTTAATATTCAGGAATGAAAAAAATAGGAGAGATAAAATATATTTTTGCTGCATTATATGTTAATATTCTTACCTATGTATTATACACTTTGACATAGACAATAAATGATTTAAAAAAAGGAGGAAACTTTGCTAGCCAACCAGATTGAGGAAATCCTGTGTAGTATATTTCTGTCTTGGATATTCACAAGGCACATTTGCATAGAAAACCCTCAAAAGTATTGAATTAAACAAAGTTGTTTAACTATGTTTATCGATAATTCTCAAACTTATTTACCAATGGGGCTCTTTTTTTGTATCATCTATAAACTACCCTCAGTAGAGCTCTGCAATGAAACACAGTTTGGAAAATCAAGAAAATTAAAAGATCATAAAAAGATGAGTGCCAAGTTTCTAATTCATAAAATATTCATACTTCACTAAAAATGGAATGGATAAATATGCTTAATGTTAATTTGTGTGGGAAACAATTCTACCTTTGGAAAAAAATTAAAAGGCAATATACCTTTTGAACTGCCTAAGAGAAAGGCAAAGAACAAACCTGTTTGGGACATTTATTTGAAATTCTCTAGTAATGTTAAATTTTCAGTGTTTGCTGATTAGTTTAATGTTCAGATATGGCCCAGAATTATTCAGCAACTGAAATGTGAGGTGGGCATTTAAGCAGAATTGTTTTTGTAAAAAAAAAAAAAAAAAAAAAAAAAAAAGGCAATGTGACTGTTATGCAATTCGTTAGATTTTATATAGCACAAAAACCAATCCTAAGTTTATTTCCAAAAGAGAAATCTTTAAAGCCTTTGCAAAATATAATTGCCATTAGTATCAGCATATTCTTCATCAGATTACGAGACTGACTACTCTTTACTGCACTAAGGAGGCAGGTAGCATAAAGTAACTATTTTGAGGGCTACATGTACATTTTGCTCATTTCAAAATTACTCCAGAAGATTCCTGAATCAAAGAGTGTAAACATAGACAAATCCAACTCTCTTTCTTTCACACACAGGGAAAACACACAAAGTAACAAAGTATAAAAAGTGCAGAAAAAATATTATATATTATGTAACATGTAATTTGTCACAATTTTAAACCTCATGCTAATAAGCATATCTAACTTAAAAGATGAAGCCTGAACCTGGAGGAGGATCTTCCTGAAAACCAACGTATGCAATTTAGACTTAAAATGAAAAAGACTATGAATTTTTACAAAATAAGAGCCCCTAGCTACCCAGTGAAGAGAATGCTAAGATGCAGGGTCATGAACTGCCATGGGTGTGGCAGTAAATGTCTCTGAAGAGTCCACTGTGATAGCACAGAGCAGCAGGGAAGCTGAGACTGAAGCAAAACCCATGACCACATGTCATTCCTGTTGTCTATAAACCCAGTCTCTTGATGAAGAGAGACTGTTGAATAAAAAGCTCAGTGAAGAAAAGGTGAAGGGAGGTTTTGTGACTTAAATAACTTTGGATGAGATACAACTTACGAATGCTGAAAACTGAAGGAAAAGATATAACACCAAACAAATAAAATAACAGAGTTCACATGTGTATGTTCTGATAAAAAAGCTGTGCAATGATCCAAATTACCCTTCTCTCTCCCACACCAAAACCAGGCACTTCAACTGCCAGCAGGCACTAAAATGAGTAATATTTTATTATAATAAAAATAAGTCTACCTCTTCTTCAAAGCTACTATCATGCTAAATGATCAAACACCTGAAACATACATATTAAAAACAGAAAAAAGAACGCATAGCCGTTATCTCTACTCTTACTTAACATTTTCACGGAAAGAATAGCGCAATTAGAAAAGATAAAGTATAAGATACATAGAAATTGCAAGGAATAAAACCTATATATTTGGAAATCTCAAAAGAATAAACTGAAACAACTGAAAATGATAAGTTCAATGGGGTGGGTAGGTTAAAATTAACACACATAAATCAATATTCATCAGATGTGCAAACAAAAAATTTTAAAAATAGATTGGAAAAGCATGCCATTATAATACCACCAAGAAAAGATAAATCTAGGAATAAATATAACAATAAGTATAAGATCACTATGAATAAAACTTTAAAATGCTACCCAAGAATATGAACAGAAAACTTGAACAAATGAGAAATGAATCATGATATTGAAAAAGACTCAAGATCACAAAGATACCAGTTTCCCCAAAGTAAATTGAAAGTATAATTGAATCCCATTAAAAATATCAGTAAGAATTTTAAACTATATTAGTTCATTCTAATGTTAACATAAAAAATCCAAATGTAAAGACTACCCAGAAAACTCAAACTACATAATAGGGTCGGGGAGGACCAGCCTCACCAGATATTAAAACATGGCAAAGCTAATTAATACAGTATGATATTGGCACATAAATAGACAGAAGAATGAAGCAGAAGAGATAACAGTGAGAATGAAAAGGGAATCTACAGACCAAAAGAAAGTATTTGTAAAGCACTTATTAAATAAAGGACTTGTATTCAGAATATATAAGGAAATCTCAAAACTCAACAAGAAATAAACAACCAAATTTCAAAATGGGCCAAAGATTTGTACAGACACTTAAACAAAAAAGATAAAGATAAATGGATGGTAAATAAGCACACAAAAAAGATGCACATTATTAGTAGTACTTAAGGAAATGCAAATTAATATGACAAGGAGATACTGCTGCATTCATACAGGAATGACCTTCATTTTTTTAAAAATTATACTTTAAGTTCTGGGGTACATGTACAGAATGTGCAGGTTTGTTACATAGGTATACACATGCCTTGGTGGTTTGCTGCATCCACCCACTCCCTGTCATCTACACTAGATATTTCTCCTAATGTTATCTCTCCCTAATCCCCCAAGCCCCTGCTGTCTCTCCTCTAGCCCCATCAACCCCCGACAGGCCCCAGTGTTTGATGTTCCCTTCCCTATGTCCATGTGTTCTCATTATTCAACACCCACTTATGAGTGAGAACATGTGGTGTTTGGTTTTCTGTTCTTGTGTCAGTTTGCTGAGAATGATGGTTTCCCACTTCATCCATGTCCCTGCAAAGGACATGAACTCATCCTTTTTATGGCTGCATAGTATTCCATAGTGTATATGTGCCACATTTTCCTTATCTAGTCTATCATTGATGGGCATTTGGGTTGATTTCAAGTCTTTGCTATTGTAAACAGTGCCATAATAAACATACATGTCCATGTGTATTTATAAAAAATGTTTTGTAATCCTTTGGGTATATACCCACTAATGGGATTGTTGGGTCAAATGCTATTGCTATTTCTAGATCCTTGAGGAATTACCACACTGTCTTCCATAATGGTTGAGCTAATTTACACTCCCACCAACAGTGTAAAAGCATTCCTATTTCTCCACATCCTCTCCAGCATTTGTTGTCTCCTGATTTTTTAATGATCAAGAAATGGTCCTAATTAAAGTCTGATACCAAGTGATAGCAATAATGTGATAAAAAAAATGTTCAGACACTGCTGGTTGAAATGATAAATGAGACAACCCCTTTCAAATACAGTTTAGCAATTTTTTAAAAAGTTAAATGCATACCTCCTATATAATTCATCCATTTGACTCCTAGGTTTTTATCCAAGAGAAATGAAAGCATATGTCCATACAAGAACTTGGGTATGATTGCTCATCACAGCTTTATTTGTAATAGCCCCAAACTAGAAACGGCACAAAATTCCATTAACAGGTGAATGGACAAAGTTTAATGTGTCCCTATATTGGAACATAAGTCAGAAATAAAAATAAATTAACTTTCTACAAAGAACCTGACCCATGTTCTTCAAAACTATAAATTAGGTCAAAAAATCAAGAAAAAAACAGAATTTTCAGAGATGAGAAACAACTAACAAAACATAAAGACTACATGCAGTAAGGTTACCTAGACTGGATTCTAGCACATTAAAACCAAGTGAGTTTTAAAAAATGACGAATTTCATATAAAGTCTATAATTCAGCCATTAGTGTTGTAAGCTTAATTTCTTAGTTTTGATTAATGTGCCATAGTTATGTATAATGTTAACATTCAGGGAAGCAAAGTATTACATGAGTCTAATTTACTGTATTTGCAACTTCGCTATAAAGCTAAAATTATTCTAAAACAAAACTTTTTTTTTCTGAAGGAATTAACTACTGAAACATGTTACATTATGGATGAATCTCAAAATTATTATGCAGAGTGAAAGAAGCAAAACAGAAACCAGCACATATTGTATTATTATATTTATATAGAACTCAAGGAAATGCAAACTAGTGTATAACAATAGACAGAAGATAATGGTTTCCTGGGAAAGGCGCCAGGGAACAGGAAAGTGTAGAATCGGGGAATGGAAAAGGAATAGGAAAAAATCGGAGGTAATAACAGATATTTTCATTATCTTAAGTGTAATGGTGGTTTCATGAGCATGTATATATGTCAAACCTTATCAAATTTTACTTTTTAAATATGTATGTTTTATTATGTCAATTATACTGTAATGAAGTTGTTTTAAAGATAATTCATTCAAATATTTATTTGTAGGCTATGGAAATTATTGACAACTCAATGTGAATAAAGCAGGCAGAGCTAAGAAAACAAATTTAAAATAATAATATAAGCTTTATAGAACAGAATCTCCTATTAGAAACTATAAAAGTAAATTCATAGGACAAAAAATTGCTCTGCTGGAGAAGAAAGCCTTCTTAATTCACCGAATGGAACATTCAGATAAAAAAAATTGAAAGCATCCACACGAGAGTTCTTACCTAGTTTACTGGCTTTTAGAAGCTCCAATTAAATTCCAATATTTACTTATTGACAATGCTTACCCTAAGAGATTAACATGAGATATACAAACCATTTTAAAGGCCTTTTAACACAATACATTTTTCCGAACTAAGAAAATAAAGAAAAACAGGGACAAGAATATTTGTGAAAGAATGCTCATCAGAAAAATAAGTTCAGGGATAATTTAAGATGATACCAAAACCAAATATTTTATAGGAGATGTGGAATATTTTACTGCATATCCAATACCAAGGTGTGCTTTTTGACCATTATGGATTTTGAAAACTAAGTGAGGTGAAACTTGTTTCATTATCACATTATTTTGAAACTGCTTTTTCAAGACTCTTACTCAGTCTTCAAATCTTAATAGTTCACAATATTCCAGGAAACACTTGCACAGAACATGTAAAGCTCATGGTGTACCCCATGGTTCCAATCTTTCTAAGATTATCCTCTCTGACAACAGAAAATATACTGAAGAGGTGACAATGCAATAAACACTAACATACCCCAGGAAATTTTTTTTAAAAGTTAGGTCAGTGGAACCCCAATCAGAGAAATGGTAAAATACTTCCAAAGAACTCGTACTGTTTCAGCCATCTTGCTGAGGTGACGTGAACTCTCCATCTAAAATTTGTTTTGAATGTCAAGACTGATAACACCACATGTGCACCATGAGGGTGTGAATAAGGCTTCCTTTAGTCAAGAAAGCAGATCAAAATCTCAAACAGGTCCTAAAATGGCTTGAGAGACAGCAGGGATGGGAAGCTACCTAACTTGGGTTTTTATTATAGTTGGAAGGGTGACTGGAATGGTGGTTCCCTTGCATGAGCTAGGATGGTCAGAGACTTGAATTTCCTGCCGGTGACAAAGGAAGGAACACCAGGCTTTCTTATCAGCTTCCCTAGATATAGATGAAGAAAGGTAATGGGGATACTGGGTCTTGAAAGCAGTCAGCAGTCACACATCAAAAATAGAGTCAGATTCTTTCTTAGACATACAAACAAAAGAGAAAAAAACAGCAGCATGATAATGATTTTTAAAAAGATAATACAGAAGATGAGGAATGTGTGCATACATTAAACAAAATTTGAATGAGAACACTGAAATAATCTGTAGCTTATATCCAGGAAAGGCATATACCCTTTTTTAGAGGGGTGCTCCGTTACATTCTGGCACTGCAGGGTGCTCTAGGCTCATTTTGTATAATTCCTGCCCCAGTCCTAGAATCACACAGTTCTCCAAGGAGTCTTGGTTCCTTTTATTGGAGAATTGCATTAGAAACTGGTATCTGGATACAAGATGTGTTTATTGTTATTGGTATGTCAGTGCTTCTAGTTCCTCTCAGCTGAGAGAGCAAGAAACTATGTATATATACTAACCATGTATATACTCATCTCTAAATATTTCTGTATGTAGCCATCTGAATCTATATTAAGCCAAACATTTAAATTTAAATTTAAATTAAACATTTAAATTTCAAGGATAAGGAAAAAAGCGCCCAGGAAGAAAACGCAAAGTACATTGAATAGGGGGAAAAATGAAATTGACCTCATACTTCTCTACAACAAATATAATGCCAGAAGATAGGGAGCAACATCTAGTGTTGCAAAATAATACGCCAAATGAATTTACTTCCCACCAAGTTGCCATTCATATATAAAAGCAAAAGTAAATTTTTTCAAGCCTAACAAAATTAGGAACTATGCATGCTTGAGCCTTTCTTTAAAAGACTACTGAACTATAAAACATAGCCAATGGAGTGAAAAAATAAGGAATTTAAGAATGAAGAAACTGCAGAACAAGGTGAGGAGAACTGACACAGTTTAAGCATGGAATAAAATTTTCAGAATTTGAGGACTATAGTTATGAAAGATAATAGATATATTATAAACCTTGAGAAGATAAAAGTTATAGTCAAAGGACCAAGAGAAGAGAGGGAAACAGGAATGTAAGGGTTCCACTTTCACTTTCATTACCTTCCACAGCAAAGAATCAATATGTACCGTCTAAAGTTATATCCTAGAGTTAAGTAATGTAGGCTGTTTGTCAAAATCACTTTTTTTCTGAATTTAGAAGATTCTTTTAGGAACTAATACTTTTGATGGTAAAATACGTTTATTTGAAATTCAGCTTTTACTTCAAGTTTCATTTCACAGTTTTCCTTTTTGGCTAAATTCAGGTAAAAATTAATATTAGAGTTTTAACATAAAAAAGTGTATCAAGTACAATAATTTTCTAAAATCCTTATTCTATAGCTATATATCTATCCATCCACTTAGCTTTATAACTAAACATTTAGAGAGCTATCCATAAAAATGTCCACCAAATATTTAATGCAAAAATATTCTTAGTAGAAAGATTGGGGATATTTTAAATAATTGTTTTATTTTATAATAGCTTCAAATTCACAGAGAAATTGTGAAGATATTACAGATCGATCTAATATACCTCACAACCTATTCCCCCACAAAGAACATCTTACATTAGCGCAAGGAAATATACATTAGTATAATGTGATCATAATAATTTATCACAAATAATGAGTCAATATTAATACACTATTATTAACTAAAATCATATTCTATTCATACTTTCTTAGTATTGATATAATATCATTTTTTCAAAGATCCCATTCAGGATACTATGTTACATTTAGTCAGCATGTCTCTTTGGACTCCTCTCGTCTATGACAGCTTGCACATCCTATTTTGTAGAATGTTCTTCAGTTAAGATTTGTATGGTGTTTTCCTAATAATGAAATTTGGATTATTGGTTTTTAGAAGCCAGAGTGGTAAAATGTCATTCTCATCACATCATATCAAAAGTACATACTTTTAACAGGACATCACTGTTAATATGAATTTTGACCACTTCACTGAGATAACA
This sequence comes from Cacajao melanocephalus, assembly GCA_963573385.1. Taxonomy (NCBI): domain Eukaryota; kingdom Metazoa; phylum Chordata; class Mammalia; order Primates; family Pitheciidae; genus Cacajao; species Cacajao melanocephalus. Next base: position 67,038 of record CAUYLG010058402.1, read on the forward strand.
TTTGTCAGGTTTTTTTACTGTAAAGGTTACTGTTTTTTCCTCCTTTCCAAACTGTACTCTCTGAAAGAAAATCACCATGCACAGACTAAAGAATGAAGAGTTAGGCTTCACTTCCTTGAGAGCAGAATATCTACATAAATGATTAGGTTGGTGCAAACAACATTGTAGTTTTTGTCATTAAAGGAACAGCAAAAAACCACAATTCCTTTTCCGCCAACCCAATATTTGTAATTATTCTGCATAAAGGATTTCTCCATTTCCCTCCAACATAATTATCATTTATTTACATTTATCTCTAACAATATGGACTGACTTTATTTTATATTTTATATTATAACTGAATACTACTTTATTTTATTGCTCAAATTCTTCCAGCTTTGGTTTTTAGGAGCTCTTTCAGTGGGCTTCTGAGTCCCTTTGACCTAATCCCATCATTTTGGGTTTCAGGGCGTTTTTTTAGAGGGTTGCTCCGTTACATTCTGGCACTGCAGGGTGTTCTAGGCTCATTTTGTATAATTCCTGCCCCAGTCCTAGAATCATACAGTTCTCCAAGGAGTCTTGGTCTCTTTTATCGGAGAATTGCATTGTCAGTGCTTCTAGTTCCTCTCAGCTGAGAGAGCAAGAAACTATGTATGTATACTAACCATGTATATACTCATCTCTATAAATATTTCTGTATGTAGCCATCTGAATCTATTTTAAGCCAAACATGAGTTCATAGTGATGTCTCCAACTCTATAGATCATTCTGGCCTTCTAACTTTTGCTATGACTTCCCATTCCAACAGCAAAACCCTTAGCTTCCATCATTTGACATCCATTTGCCTAACTGCTCAGTTCCGATATTCATACATATACAGTGGTTTCATACTTGTTAACTGATACCCCTCAAAGGAAACTAATTTATCAACTATAGTAAAATGCTTATTCACGTTTCTTTTTGCCATTAGTCTTTCAGATGCTACTCATTTACAAAGTTACTTAGGTGAGCCTCTTTGCCCCCATTCTCTTTAGTGAAATTTTTCCATGTTGGTAATGCAGTTAGACTATTTTGTCTCAGTTGGCATTTCATCCTGTAATTTCTCAGCATCTTACGTGACTTTTTATTTGCATGCATTAAGGCTCACTCTTTGTGCTACAAAATTCAATGGGTTTTGACAAATGCAGTATCATGTATCATATATGCTATCCATATCAGAATTAAATTATCAGGCAGAATGGCTTTACTATACTAAAAATATCCTCATATCCTCATACTTCACCTATTCAATCTCCTCCCCATTAGGTATCCTTTCTATGCCTGCTTCCTTAGAGTTTTCTCTGTTTCTTGTTTTAAAAATTAGCATGTGTCATTTGCTTACAAATTGAAGACGTTAAACTTTTTAAATGAGACCTATTTCTTTAAATTTACTTCATTAAGGAAGTTGCCAGGGTGAAACAGCATACTTAGAATGAGTATTCAATGTCTTTAAAACAAAAGGAATATGATAGTATCTCAACATTAAAAGTTCTAAATTTAAAACATTGTTTCTGGGTAACACCACTCTTTAAACACTGAAAATTTTAGGGAAACAGATGATATTTAAATGTTGTGGTATAACTACAAAAGATGTATCTCTATGTTTCTATTTAAGATTAAGATTGGCTCAAGTGGCTAATAAGTGGCTATAAAATTAAGAATAGCCACAGGCTCACTCAAACATCTTGCACATCCTACACTATGTGTTGCATAGCAAGATGATGCAGTCTGGCCTGCGGATTTCCAACCCTGGCCAGGAGATTACCAAGTCTCTATAACAATGAGACCTAAAAACCCTGGCTACGCTAGAAACAGGGCCACCTTAGCACAGATGCAACTTCATGAACCTTAAAACAAAGCTTTCCCTCACAAGATGGTTTAAACTTTCTTTATGAATTTAGGAAAAAAAAAAAAAACCTGGCAATTAACCCAGACTGAACAGAAGTACACAAAAGAGGAAGAATCCTCCAAATTCCGAGAATGGTCTTGTCATGAAAACCCTCTCACTCAGGCAGTTATCCTTCCCCTGACTGCATCTGGCCAGGGCCTCCAGCTTTCTCCTGTTGTCCATCTTGTAGGAGCCCTGTGGAATAAGCTTCTTGAACATCACACAATTGCCCAAGATGTATTTTTGATGTGACTCTAACTGAAAGGGAGGAACTGAGTCCACCAGGACCACCTGAGAGCCTTCAAACTTGAAGACCATCTGAGAGCTGTGAATGCGAGAAAGGTTTACAGCAGGCTAGTTGCCTGTATATGCGCCACAAAAATTACATGGAGGTGGTCATTACCATCTGTCAAATATCTAAGGCAGATTGCAATATCACCAGTATTGCATTTTGTTTCCAAATGTTATGTTGCTTTTGTTGTAAAAATAATTTAAAAAGGACATTACTGGGAGAGAGATCCAAGATGGCCGATTAACAACAGCTCAGGATTGTAGCTCCCAGTGAAAGCGCAGAGAGCGAGTGGACGCCGCACTTTCAGACGAATTTTTGTTGCCCACAGACTAGGAGATTCCCGGCGGAGGAGCC
>CAUYLG010058403.1:0-15985 GCA_963573385.1 Cacajao melanocephalus
GCCACACAGCACCCACCATTTTCCAAGACCAAAATTTTCATATAAACATACTGGCAAATACAGCAAAATATCACTGTAAATTAATATGCTTACATATACAGACATATATAAATACCAGAATTCAAAGTGACATGTAGCATAAAACATATGTACTTAAGGCATAAACAACACAGCTGACAGCCCAGAGAGAAAGTTATCCATTGAAACAAATACTATTGTAACCTTCTCACTAGGGATGAAAATTCAGCAGTTCACAATGGAATTGAGATTCATAAAATGCTCATGCTTTAAATAATAGAAACAAAGAAACCAGACTCTAAACCACTCCCCACTGCCAATGAGTTGGTTATGTTGATAATGTGAAGACAACTTCAGAGACTTAAAAGCACAGGGAGGCTTGGGGAGTCCTTTCTAGAAAAAGGATTTGCTAAATGAAATCACTGAAGGTGAACATAGAAACATTCTGTAAAGTTGGCTAAATTACCTTTCCTTTTTTTTTTTTTTTCCAGAAACAGGGTCTCACTCTATTGCTTAAAGCTGGAGTACAGTGGCATGAGCTTAGATCACTGTAGCCTCGGACTCCTGGGCTCAAGTGATCCTCCCAGCCTCAACCCCCTAAGTAGCTGGGATCACAGGTGCGTGAAACCATGCCTGGCTCAAATTCTTTTTACTCTGAAGGCCCTGCTAGAAACTTGCTGGTGCTGCAATTCACGACTTGGAGAGGCAAAACTGAAAAAGCTGTTGCTGGGCTCAGGTGCTGTGGGAGAACCTACAAAAAATGGTCTGCACTGAAAATCTCCATCTCCATCTCCCCGATTTCGAACAGGTGAACTATCCAAAGGAAACTTGGAGTTGTTACCCAATGGGAAGCCAAAATCACCAGACCGTGCAATCATAGATGGTTCGAGAGTGCCTTCATGGTTAGCAATAGTGATGTTTCGTAGCCTAAGGCTATCATAGAGGCCTTGGAGCTTTTGATACTGACAGTTGAGCTCCATAAGTTTCTCAGAGATGTCACTGAACTTTTTCTTGTATTCTTCTAGCACTTTCTTCATGGAGGTGCCCTCCCCTTTCATAGAGGTCAATTCTACATCCTTGCTTTGTGTTCGCTGAGTATATATCTTCTCCATCTGTTTCAGATGGCCCTCAGCCTTGCTGAAATTGTATTCTTGATAGAGATGTTCCTGATGTACCTGGTATGTCCAGAAGGCCAGTGCTCGGGAGCTAATGTCCAACGCGATCTCTGGTCGCAGTCCTGCCAATACCATAGCTTTATATTCCTCTGATGGACTGAGTTCTGTGAGGACAATATCTAGCTTTCCAGAAAGGGTACTGTTGCAGGCAGGACAGAGAGCTGGTGAGCGACTAAACTCACCACTGCCATGCTGATCACAGAAGATGTGAGAACAGGCAGTGACCCATGCATAGCCAGAGAGTTTGATGCGACACTTTCGATAATTACAAAGCAGCATGTCTTCACACAAAGACATAATAGGATAGTGAGGTCTCCAGAAGCTGAAGAGAGTCCTCCACAGCCCCACAAGCGAAGATTCCAGGATTCTCTGCACGGGAGGGTGTCAGGGAACTACAGAGCACGCAAGCGCAGGGTTGCCCCGAAGCATCCTGGGACCTGCCAGGCTGTGGGGAGTTGCTTAGGACAGCTCGGGCTTCCATAAAACGCAGTAATCATCTACTGTATATCCAGGATTTACAGCACCAAAGAGGTCCAGAATGGAAGAGTGAGACTCAGATCTGGTTTTGGTCTCTTGAAATTTTACTTCTCTGGCATCACATGAATGCAGCTTCTATTTTTTTTTTTATTTCTTTTTTTCCTTTTTTTAAATATTTATATTTATTTATTTTTTAAAAGATGGGGTTTCACCATGATGGCCAGGCTGGTCTTGAACTCCTGACCTCAGGTGATCCACCCATCTCGGCCTCCCAAAGTGCTAGGATTACAAGTGTGAGCCACCATGCCTGGCCTGAATCCAGCTTCTATCTAGAAACCAAGTTGAACCACAGGATCTATCAATTACCTAAGATCATCTCTGGAAAATTTAAAAAATAAATAAATTCACAGACGTTATGATTATATGACAACTCACACCAGCATGTTCTACACACCAAATCACAAGAAATTTAGAGTAACTTTATTTGACTCTCCATTCAGTAATATAAATTATTGACTTATCTATTTGGAGAACGTCATCAAATGCCCGAGCTCAATATCAAATAGGGCAGGATCAGGAGTTCAAGGTTACAGTGAGCTGTGATCATGCCACTGTACTCCAGCCTAGGTAACAGAGTAGTACCCTGTCCCAAAACAGGCTTTAGGTCCTATCACCCTTTAACCCTTTCTATTGAGAATGTCCAAATCCAAGCCCAATTGATTTTCAGGGGTTCTGTAGATGGACCAGTTCTGGACTGGAACACAGGGTGCTGAAGACCCAGGCCTTTCATCTTCAGTGATTTCATCTTCAACCAGCCCACCAAAACCGAGAGGGAAAGAAAAAGCCATACTACTATTATTTTTAATACCACTTCAGTATGTAATAGATATATACGTCTATGTATGTATGTGTGTATGGTTTGTAGCAGCAAAAAAATAAAACTTCAGACAAGTTAAATGTTCATTAACAGAGGAGAAATGGTTAAATAAGTGATACATTCATATTACATAAAATATTTTGTAGCCATTTAGAAGTTTGATTATAATGGATGAAAACAAGATAAATTTGTAGCAGAAAGTACTAGTTGCCAGCATGATATGTATTCTTCCCCAGTATGAAATAAGACACTGATGTTTGTTAGTGTATGTGTGTGTGTAATGTATCCAGTTAAACAATGACACATCCAGCTATGTTTGCTGCTAGCAGTGGCCATGTCACTAAGTTATAGCTAATGATAGGTAGGTGAGAATTGTTGGGTGGGTTTTTTGAGAAAAAGCTAGCAGACTGTAAAGCGTCTTCTGCTTCTGGCCATGAGGAAGTCATAGAGTCCAGAATGATGCTTCCACTACAGACTATTATAAAACCAGACAATAAAATGAACAAACAAGGAAAGAAACGTTTGTAGACATTGGACAATGGAAAGCTCAGAACTATAACACCTGAAAGAAATGAAATAAACAAAGTGAGCCTTAGGCACCAAAACTTTATTCTCAATTTTTGGATTGTGGCACAGGGAGGGAACCAAGACAAATCATGGCAAACTGTTGAGTTAACTAAAAAAGAGACCACAGTTCAAGGGGTCTTGAATTTTGGCCTAGAGTAACCAAGAGAAGGGAGAAAGAGATGAAGACTTCCAGATACATGTATAGTTGTCTCTACGAATAATAACAATAGAAATCTATGAATCGTAGGGTAAACCTCCATGAGGCTAGGCAAGAACAGCTTCTAGGAAAGAAAAAAAAAAAAAAACAGCGGCTAGAAAGAAGACAAAAATATCCCTAGAGATTACAATGGGCTAGAAAATATTATAATTCCCAACAGCCAGACTGGAAAGATAAAGAGACCACATTGAATACACAAAACATTTAGTAGAGAACCCAGAAAGGCCATGCCTTGGAAGTGGGGCCAAGTTAGCCCTAGAATAAAGAATACTATAAGAATACTATAGATTTACCCTGAAAGAACTTAAAAGCAAGTCTCAAAAGATAAAACAACACAAGTAATTTAACTGCTGGAGAGAACAAACTCCAATAATCTTTTTTTCAATACAAAAAAACCCAAAAAATCCAGCAATCAGCCATGTATAATTCACAATGTCCAGCTTCTAATAAAACGTGTTACACAGAGGGCAGAAAAATAAGGCCCATAACCTGGTGTATTAGTCTGTTTGCACACGGATGATAAAGACATACCTGAGACGGGGTAATTCAAGAAAGAAAGAGGGCAATTTACAGTTCCACTTGGCTTGGAGGACTCACAATCACGGTGGAAGGTGAAAGGCATGTGTCACAGGGCAACAGGCAAGAGAAGGGAGCTTATGCAGGGAAACGTCTGCTTTTAAAACCATCAGATCTTGTGAGACTTATTCAGTATCATGAGAACAGCACAGAAAAGACTCACACCCATAATTCAATTACCTCCCACCGGGTTCCTCCTATGACGTGGTAAATGTGGGAGTTACGATTCAAGATGAGATTTGGGTAGGGACACAGCCCAACCATATATCAGACAATAGAAACAGAATGAGAAATGAAAAAGATGATAGAACTAGTGGACAAGGAGGTTAAAACAGAGACTATAAATATGTTTATATGTTCAAAAATGTAAAACAAACATGAACATAATGAGATAAATGGAAGATATAAATATGGGCGCCGTAGAACTCTTAGAGGTGACAAAATACCGGGATAAAAAATTTACTGGATAAATGAATGGCAGGTCAGAGACTGCAGAAGAAATATTAAATTTAAAGACATAGCAATAGAATATATCCAAAATGCGTCAAAGAGAAAAAGAAGACTGATACAACGAAGTTTCAGTGACTTGCGGAAATATTGAAGCCCATAGTATATACATATTTGGTGTCCCAGAAAGAGATAAGACAGACTGGGGCAGAAAAATAATGGCTCAACAGTTTCTAACCTTTTTGAAAGCTATAAATACAGAGAATAAAGAATCTCAATGAACTTCAAGAAAGAGACACACATATACACACACCCCAAACCACTCCAAAGCATACAACAATCAAGTTATTGAAAACTAGAAAACTGGTTGACTGAACAAAGATACTTTACTTTATATAAGAACAACTAGAAAAAGACATTGCGCACACATAGGGAAAAGATTAGTATGGACTTCTTATAAGAAATGACTTAAGTCCAAAAACAATGGAACAGTGACTTTTAAGTACGGAAAACAAAACAACCCACCCCCACCAAAAAAAAAAAAAAAGAAAGAAACCCTTGTCTATCCACAATTTTCTAACCAGTGAAATTATCCCTCAGAAATGAATACTAAGGTGGGGCCAAGATGGCCAACTAGAAGCAGCAGCCATCAGAGGCTCCCATCGAAAAGAACCATAATATCGTGTGAATCCTGTACCAGCAGCCAACGTACCCAGGTTCTCTCATCAGAACTGACTAGGTGGCTGGCGTGATCCACAGAGAAGAAGGAAGAGTAGCGTGGTATGACTGCATACCTGAGAGCCAGATGGAGCAGGGGAGACCCCACCCCCAAGCCAAGGGACGCGGTGAGTTAGAGTGCTACCCAGCTGGGGAAACTGTGGTTTTTCCATGGAACTGTGCAACCCACGGATCAGAAGACCTCACTTGTGAACCCACACCACTGGGGCCTAGGGTCCCAACCCCAAAGCTGTGCAGATTCTCAATAGCCTCTCAGCTAGAATCTGCTTAAGCCTGACAAGTTCCCAGGGGGAGGGGTGACCAGAACCACAGCTGCAGCTGCCTGCTGTCTAAACCATCTGAGCTCCTTGGGGAAGGGACAGCAGCCAGCACTGGGACTCATAACTGCCTAACACACTAAGCTTGCTGGGCGAGGGAAGGGCGGCATCCATCTCTAGAGCTCGAGGCTGCACTTTTCTACTGCTGGAGCCGGGGGGTGGCTGGACAGCCTGGTCCCAAGAGGTATCTCCCACAGCCCAACACACTGGCTGTGGCAGACTGCAGCCAGAGTGCCTCTTCAGGCCTGATCTTGACTCATCCTTCCTCACTGGGTGGGGCCTCCATACAAGAATGCCAACAACTCCAGCTAGAGGTTCAGGGACAGAACCCTGATCTCTCTGGGCCTGACCCCATAGGGGTAGGGGTGGCCATAGTCTCGGTGGACTAGCCGACTTAGCCTTTCCTCCCGGTAGTTCTGAGAAATCCAGGCAGCCCAGATGAGTGGGTTTTCCCCAGCAAAGCACACCCTCTCCACCAAGGGGCAATCAAATTGCTTCATTAAACAGGTCCTGTTCCCTGCGCCACCCAATGGGGTGAGACCCTCCAACAGGGGCTGTTAGACATCTATACAGGAGCAATCCTACCGGCATCAGGTTGGTGCCCCTTGAGGTCAGAGATCCCAGAATAAGGAGCAGGCACCTGTCTTTGCTGTTCTTCAGCCTCCTTGAGTGACATCTGCAAGCATGGGAGCGAACAAGATGAATACAGCCTGGAGTGAAACCCCAGCAAACAGCACCAGCCCTAAAGAAGAGGGACCTTACCTTACAAACAAACAAACAAACAAAAACAACAACAGCATCAACAACAAAAGTTCCCATAAAAACCCCATCCAAGGGTCAGCAGCCTCAAAGATCGAAACTACACAAACTCTTGATGATAAGAAAAAAATCAGTGAAAAGATGCTAAAACCCAAAAGGTCAGAGTGCTTATTCTCCTTCAGATAATTGCAACGCCTCTCCAGCAAGGGTACAGAACTGCACAGAGGATGAGATGGATGAATTGAGAGAAGTAGGCTTCAGAAGATGGGTAATAAAAAAGCTCTGCTGAGCTAAAGAACCATGATCGAAGCCAATGCAAAGAAGCTAAGAACCTTGATAAAAGATTAGAGGAGCTGCTAACTAGAAAAACCAGCTTAAAGAGGAACATAAATGATCTGATGGAGCTGAAAAACACAGCGTGAGAACTTCATGAAGCATGCAAAAGAATCAATAGCCAAACAGACCAAGTGGAAAAAAGGATATCAGAGTTGAAAGACCACCTTGCTGAAATAAGGCATGCAGACAAGATTAAAGAAAAAAGAATAAAAAGGAGCAAACAAAACCTCCAAGACATATGGGACTATGTAAAAAGACCAAACCTATGATTGATTGGAGTACCTGAAGGAGACAGGGAGAATGGAAACAGCTGAAAAACATACTTCAGGATATTATCCAGGAGAACTTCCCCAACCTAGCAAGACAGGCCAACATGCAAATTCAGGAAATACAGAGAACACCACTAAGATACTGCATGAGAAAAGCAACCCCAAGACACATAATCATCAGATTACCAAGCTTGAAACAAACAAAAAAATGTTAAGGGCAGCCACAGACAAAAGTCAGGTCACCTACAAAGGGAAGCCCAGACTAACAGTAGACCTTTCAGTAGAAACTCTACAAGCCAGAAGAGATTGGGAGCCAGTATCAAACATTCTTAAAGAAAATAATTTCCAACCCAGAGTTTTATATCTTACCAAACTAAGCTTCATAAGCGAAGAATAAATAAAATCTGTTCCAGGCAAGCAAATTCCAAGAGATTTTGTCACCACCAGGCCTGGCTTGCAGGAGCTCCTGCAGGAAGCACTAAATATAGAAAGAAAAAACCGGTACCAGCCACTGCAAAAGAACACCAAAATACAAAGACCAATGACACCGTGAAGAAACTGCATCAACTAGTGTGCAAAATAACCAGTTAGCATCATGATGACAGCATCAAATTCACACATAACAATACTAACCTTGGTGAGGCATGGTGGCTCATGCCTGTAATTCCAGCACTTTTGGAGGCCAAGGCGGGTGGATCACCTGAGGTCAGGAGTTTGAGACCAGCCTGGCCAACATGGTGAAAACCCATCTCTATTAAAAATACAAAAATTAGCTGCGCATGGTGACAAGCACCTGTAATCACAGCTACTAGGGAGGCATAGGCAGGATAATCACTTGAACCCAGGAGGTGGAGGTTGCAGTGAGCCAAGATCATGCCATTGCACTTCAGTCTGGGCAACAGGAATGAAACCCTGTCAAAACAACAACAACAAAACACAAAACCAACTAACCTTAAATGTAAATGGGGTAAATGCCCCAGTTAAAAGACACAGACTGGAAAATTGGACAGTGTCAAGACCCATCAGCGTGCTGCATTTAGGAGCCTCATCTTACATGCAAATACACACATAAGCTCAAAATAAAAGGATGGAGGAAATTTTACTAAGCTAATAGAAATAATAATAAAAAAAGCATGGGTTGCAATCTTAGTCTCTGACGAAACAGACTTTAAACCAACAAAGATAAAAAAAGACAAAGAAGGCCATCCCAGCCACCTTCCCCAGGCAGTGGAACCCTCAGGCTCCTGAGCGTCAAGATGGTTCATGCTAAGAGATGGACCCTGAAGAAGCACTTTGTTGGCAATCCTATTAGTAGTGACTTTGAGTTGAAGACAGCTGAGCTCCCACCCTTAAAAAATGGAGAGGTCCTGCTTGAAGCTTTGTTCCTTACCATGGATTCTTACATGACAGTGGCAGCCAAAATACTGAAGGAAGGTGATACAATAATGGGGCAACAGGTGGCCAGAGTTGTGGAAAGTAAAAACGCAGCCTTACTAACAGGAGCTATTGGACTGGCTCCCTCAGGCTGAACAAGCACACTCCATTTCTGATGGGAAAGATCTGGAAAAGCTGCCAACAGAGTTGCCTGACACAGTACCACTGTCTTACTTTGGCCTACTTGACCTCTGTGGTGTGAAGGGTGGAGGAACAGTGATGGTTAATGCAGCAGCTGGAGCTGTGGGCTCTGTGGTAGGTCAGATTGCAAAGCTTAAGGGCTGCAAAGTAGTTGGAGCAGTAGGGTCCGACAAAAAGACTGCCCACCTTAAATAGCTTGGATTTGATGTTGTCTTTAACTACAAGACAGTAGCGTCTTTGAAGAAACTCTGAAGAAATCCTCTCCTGATGGTTACGATTGTTATTTTGATAACGTAGGTGGAGAGTTTTCAAACACTGTTATCTCTCAGATGAAGAAATTTGGAAGAATTGCCATATTTGGAGTCATCTCTGCACATAACAGTACTGGGCCACCTTCCCCAGGCCCACTACCAGAAATTTTTATCAGGAGCTTCACATGAAAGGGTTCATCATCACCTGCTGGCAAGGAGATGCCAGTCAAAAAGCTCTGAAGGACTTGCTAAAATGGGTCTCAGAGGGTAAAATCCAGTTCAGGAATATATCACTGAAGGATCTGAAAACATGCCAGCCGCATTTATGGGAATGCTGAAAGGAGCTAATGTGGGGAAAATAGTGAAAGTATTAAAAAATGACCCATGGAATCTGGAGCCCATTTAGATGATTACTTAATTTGTTTTTCACCATTTAGCAAAAATGTATACTACTTAAATGTCTAAGAAATAGTACTTGTAATGAGTCTGACCTTACTAATAAAATACATTTAAGTGGTATGTAATTAGTGATGGAGGATGAAAATTTCAGTCAACAACAACCAGCCATCTCACTGTTCACTACAGCTTCTTCTGAATTGTGGTCGAAAATAATGGCTTTGAATTTTTAAAGTTTACCAAACACTGAATGTTCTCACTCATAAGTGGGAGCTGAACAATGGACACAGGGAGGGGGAACAACACATATTAGGGCCTGTCGAAGGGGTAGGGGAGAGGGAGAGCATCAGGATAAATAGCTAATGCATGCGGGGCTTAATACCTAGGTGATGGGTTGATAGGTGCAGCAAACCACCATGGCATATGTTTACCTACATTCTGCACAAGTATCCTGGAATGTGAAGTAAAATAAAAAGACAAAGAAGAGCACTGCATAATGGTAAAGGGATCAATTCAACAAGAAAAGCTAAGTATCCTAAATATATATGCACCCAATACGGGAGCACCCAGATTCATAAAACAAGTTCTTAGACACCTAGAAAGAGACAGACTCTCACACAATCATGGTGGAAGACTTTAACACCCCACTGTCAATATTAGACATGTCAATGAGACAGAAAATTAACAAGGCTATTCAAACCTGAACTCAGCTCTGGATCAAGTGAACCTAATAGACATCTACATAACCTTCCACTCCAAATCAATAGAATATACATTCTTCTCAGCGTCACATAGTACTTACTCTAAAACAGACCACATAATTTGAAGTAAAATACTCCTCAGCAAATGCAAAAGAACAGAAATCATAGGTGGAAACAGTCTGTCAGACCACAGTGCAATCAAATTAGAGCTCAGGATTAAGAAATTCGTTCAAAACCACAAAACTACATGAAAATTGAACAGCCTTCTCCTGAATGACTTCTGGGTAAATAATGAAATTAAGACAGAAATCCAGAAGTTCTTTGAAACCAATGAGAACAAAGAGACAATGTAACAGAATCTCTGGATTGCAGCTAAAGCACTGTTAAGAGGGAGGCATTTATAGCACTAAATGCCCACATCAGAAAGCTAAAAAGATCTCAAATCGACACTCTAACTTCACCATTAAAGGAGCTAGAAAAACAAGAGGAAATTAATTCAAAAGCTAACAGAAGACAAAAATTAACATCAGAGCAGAATTGAAGGAGACAGAGACACGAAGAGCCCTCCAAAAAAATCAATGAATCCAAGAGCTGGGTTTTTTTTTTTTTTTTTTGGAAAAGATTAATAAAATAGACTGCTAGCTAGACTAATAAAGAAGATAAGAGAGAAGAATCAAATAGACACAATGAAAAAAATAAAGGATATATCACCACTGACCCCACAGAAATACAAACTACCATCAGAGAATACTATAAACACCTTTATGCAAACAAACTAGAAAATCTAGAAGAAATGGATAAATTTCTGAACACATACACCCTCCCAAGACTAAACCAGGAAGAAATCAAATCCTTGAATAGACCAATAACAAGTTCTGAAATTGAAGCAGTAATTAATAGCCTACCACCAAAAAGGCCTAGGACCAGATGGACTCACAGCCAAAGTCTATCAGAAAAGGTACCAGGAGCTAGCACCTTTTCTTCTGAAACTATTCCAAGCAATTGAAAAGGAGGCACTCCTCCCTAACTCATTTTATGAGGCCAGCATCATCCTGATACCAAAACCTTACAGGACACAACAACAAAAAAAGAAAACTTCAGGAATATTGATGCAAAAGTCCTCAATAAAATAATGGCAAACCGAATCCAGTAGCACATCAAAAAACTTACCCACCACGATCAAGTCAGCTTCATTCCTGAGATGCAAGGCTGGTTCAACATACACAAATCAATAAATATAATCCATCACATAAACAGAACTAAAGACAAAAACTACATGATTATCTCAATGGATGCATGTTTAACACTCTCAATAAACTAAGTATTGATGGAACATATTTCAAAATAATAAGAGCTATTTATGACAAACCCACAGCCAATATCATACTGAATGGGTAAAAGGTGGAAGCATTCCCTTTGAAAACTGGTGCAAGGCAAGGATGCCCTCTGTCACACTCCTATTCAACATAGTATTGGAAGTTCTGGCCAGGGCAATCAGGCAAGAGAAAAATAAATGATATTCAAACACGAAGGGAGGAAGTCAAATTGTCTTTGTTTGCAGACGACAGGATTCTATATTTAAGAAAACCCGATCATCTCAGCCTAAAAACTCCTTAACCTAGTAAGCAACTTCAGCAAAGTCTCAGGATACAAAATCAATGCACAAAAATCACAAGCATTTCTATACACCAACAATAGACAATCAGAGAGCTAAATCATGAATGAGCTCCTATTCACAGTTACTACTGTAGGGGGAGCACGGCGACATATTCAAGCTTATGTACATGACATTTGAGGTCTGGACATGGAAAAATACTGAGGCACGTGACCATGGTAAGGAGGCATCTCAGGACTGGGCTGGAGCTGCCCGCAGCCACCCGGGGACTTGTCTGTGCCTCTTGGCCTCCCCTCTGTCACCACAAACCCAGAAAGGGTCAACTTGCCTAGACTGCCAGTGACTAAATGGGCACTCCATGGCATCTTAGCAACTCTCCTGCCCCAGGCCTCTGTGGGCAGCAAGAAAGCCAGAGCTTTCTGGGATAAAACCCAGGAGGCAGCATGCAACTTTCCTTTATACTCCAGGGAAACAGGAAAAAACAAACAAACAAAAAAAACCCAAGGCCAGAAAGGCCAATGCTGGAAGTAGGAAGTGAGAAATGCATAGCAGGAAGACAATCATAATCAGCCACTTCCCTTCTGTCCTGGAGGCACTCCTCCAGCAGGAAAGCTTGTCGAGGAGACGTGGCCACCTGATCACATAGATGTTCACTGCCCGGGGGTCTTAACCAAGAACAGTCCCTTGCCTGGCCTCCAATCTACTTAAGGGGGATGGGAGGCGCTGTTGGCTGCATGGGGCTAACAGATGCAGGTCCCTTTAAGGGTGGAGGAAAAGGGCGATGGCTTTTCTATCGGGGGAGGAAAAGGCTCCAGTCCATTTTCATCATCACTAAAATCTCTTTCTTATTCTCCACAGAAGGGAATGAAGAGGGGAGCGAAATCTCTCCCTGTTGTTCTGGTTCCTGCTTTTCCTTCTGCTTTAAATCTCCTCAATTCCCTTCAGGTGGAGAAGATGGGGGGTATGACTCACCGCAATCTGGCAGATAAAGAATTTACAACACAGAGCATACCAGCACCCAGGTGGTCAAAATAGTAACATTAGTGAAATGACTTTGCTCATATCCTCTTTTCAGGCAGCGACCTTCCTGCTCCCATAATTCTAAATCTAAGGTTCCTTGATCAGGAAGCCAAGACATTCCTGCTGAATTAAGAGCATAAGCTTGCACAGAGCTCCAGGCTCTATAGTGCACTGGATTGTCTTAAGTAGCTGTTGCATTGTTTTAAAAAGTATTTTCTGCTCTTTGGTAAGTTTTTGATCTATGATATCCTAACCCCTGATATTTTATGCGTGTTTCCTGTCTTCCTGATGCGAGTCAGGACTGTCCCTTACCGGGATTCCCCGAAAATTGATTAGCTCTCCTCCTTCACGTGTAACTTCAAGGCAGTCACGTCGGGGTCACCACTTGCAGAGCTTATAGCTTGCAGTGAATGCCGAGAATGAAGTACTTAGACAATTCCAGCTGAGCAGGGCTAGCAGGTAGCTCTTCTGAGACAGTCCACCCCCACATCCCGCCAAGTATTTATTGAAAGGGCTTGTATTAACTACAAACATCCACTAGATGGCCATTTGAGGTGGGTTGCTGAGGCACCTGTGACCTTGCACAATACTCAAGCTGCAGTCTCAGGAGGCTGTTTTCAGCATTCCTTACATTCCAATCCCTGTCCTGTTTTCAGGGTCAAGGAGTTTCATTCTACGCACAAATAACATACACAGTGCCTCAGTAATTTTCTATACCCCAACCTCAAATGCCATGTACAAAATCTTTAATATGTTGCTGTCCACCTCCAACAGCTACAAGGAAAATAAAATACCTAGGAATACAACTAACAAGGAATGTGAAGGACCTCTTCAAGGAGAACTACAAACCACTGCTCAAGGAAATAAGAGAGGACACAAACAAATGGAAAACATTTTATTTTCATGGATAGGAAGAATCAATATTGTGAAAATGGCCATACTGCCCAAAGTAATTTAGAGATTCAATGCTATTCCCATCAAACTATCCTTGACATTTTTCACAGAATTAGAAAAAAACCTACGTTAAATTTTTGTGGAATCAAGAAGACCCCATTTTGCCAAGACAGTTCTAAGCAAAAAGAACAAAGCAGGAGGCATCACGCTACCTGACTTCAAACTATATTACAAAGTGACAGTAACCACAACAGCATGGTACTGGTACCAAACAGACATATATACCAATCGAACAGAACAGAGACCTCAGAAATAACACCACACATCTACAACCATCTGATTTTCAACAGACCTGACAAAAACAAGCAATGGGGAAAGGAACTCCTATTTAATAAATAATGCTTGGAAAACTGGCTAGCCATATGCAGAAAATTGAAACTGGACTCCTACCTTAAACCTTGTACAAAAATTAACTCAAGATGAATTAAAGACTTAGACATAAAACTCCAAACTATAAAAACCCTAGAAGAAAACCTAGGCAATACCATTCAGGACATAGGCATGAGCAAAGACTTCATGATGAAAATGCTAACAGCTATTGCAACAAAAGCCAAAATTGACAAATGGGATCTAATTAAAGAGCTTCTGCACAGCAAAAGAAACTATCATCAGAGTGAACAGGCAACCTACAGAATGGGAGAATTTTTTACAATCTACTCATCTGACAAAGGGCTAATATCCAGAATTTACAAGGGACTTAAACAAATTTACAAGAAAAAAAAACCCCATCAAAAACTACATCAAGTATATGAACAGACACTTCTCAAAAGAAGACATTTACATGGCCAACAAACATGAAATACAGTTCAACATCACTGACAATTAGAGTAATGCAAGTCAAAACAACAGTGAGATACCATCTCATGCCAGTCAGAATGGCGATTATTAAAAGGTTAAGAAACAATAGATGCTAGCAAGGCTGTGGAGAAATAAGAACACTTTTAAATTCTTGGTGAGAATGTAAATTAGTTCAACCATTGTAGAAGACAGTATGGCAATTCCTCAAGGATCTAGAACCAGAAATACCATTTGACCCAGCAATCCCATTACTGGGTATATACCCAAAAGATTATAAATCATTCTACTCTAAAGACACATGCACACATATCTTTATTGTAGCACTATTTATAAGAGCAAAGTCATGGAGCCCCCAAATGGCCATCAGTGATAGACTGGGAAAAGAAAATGTGGTACATATACACGATGGAATACTATGCAGTTATAAAAAGGAATGAGATCATGTCCTTTGCAGGGACAGGGATGAAGCTGGAAGGCATTATCCTCATCAAACTAACACAGGAACAGAAAACCAAATACCACATGTTCTCACTCATGAGTGGGAGTTGAAAAATAAGAATACATGGACACAGGGAGGGGAACAACAGACACCAGGGCCTGTTGGGGGTTGTGAGGTGAGGGAAGGGAGCTTAGAGGATGAGTCAATAGGTACAGCAAACCACTATGGCACAGGTATACCTATGTAACAAATCTACACGTTCTGCACATGTTCCCAGAACTTAAAGTAAAATAAAAATCAAAATAAAAGAAAAAAATTAATACTAAATCAAAACATTTTTTTCAGATAAACAAAAGATGACAAAATTAAGCAGGAGCAGGTCTGCATTACAAGAAATGTTGAATGAAGTTCTTCAGACAAAAGGAAGTGATGTAACTTGCAAACTTATATCTACACAAACAAATGGAGGATACTGTGAATAGTATACATGTGGTTACATAGAAAAGACTTTTCTCCTCATTTTTAAAGATCTTTAATGTAAAATTTAATTCTAATATCAAAATAATTTAGTGTGTGGTTTATAACATGCAGAAGTAAAATGTATGGCAATAGCACAAGGGACAGGATGGTGAATGGAATATTATTTTAGGAGTTTCAAATTATATGTGAAATATCATTATAACATTTAAAAGTAGATTATAATAAATCAAAGACACATATTTTAAACCATAAAGCAGTGTAGGAAAATGGAAAAATGTGAGTCAAATAATGTAATTTGAAATTTTCTAGTAGCTACATGAAAATCTAAAAAGAAACAGGTAAAATTAATTTTAGTGATTTTATTTACCCCAACAAGAAAAAACTGACACAAGAAGAAAGCTGAACAAATTAAAAATCCCCAACTGAGATTCCCCCAGAGAAATGAGGTCACAGGGCAAACAAACCACCACTCTGAAAAATAGAGAGATGGGCAGATACAGAGAATCACAACTTACCAGGAGCAGAAACTGTTGAAGTCGGTAACTGATAGGAACACTTAAATAGTAATTGACAAATAGCTACAGACTGATTGCAAATTAGCTTGATAGTTAAAAACTCCTGGTGACACAGTGTGAGGGTTCCCCACATATACTATTTTTTAAAATTGTACTTTAGGTTCTGGGGTACATGTGCAGATCATGCAGAATTATTGCATAGGTACACACATGGCAATGTGGTTTGCTGTCTCCATCTCACCTATATCTGGCATTTCTCCCCATGTTATCCCTCCCCAACCTCCCCAGCCCCCGATGTCCCTCCCTTGGCCTCCCCCAGCAGACGCTAGTGTGTGATGCTCCCCTCCCTGTGTCCATGTGTTCTCATTGTTCAATACCCACCTATGAGCGAGAACATGTGGTGTTTGATTTTCTGTTCTGGTGTCGGTTTGCTGTTTTCATCACTACCCAACAAGCAGAGAGGACAGA
>CAUYLG010058404.1:0-21441 GCA_963573385.1 Cacajao melanocephalus
CTTATGAGAGATAGGATCTTGCTATGCTGCCCAGGCTGGAGTGCAGTGGCTATTCACAGGCCTGGTCATTGTGCACTATATTTTTATTTTAAATATCTTTTTATTTTTCAACTGTATGCCAGTAAAATCATCATCGTGCACTATAGCCTAGAACTCCTGGGCTCAAGCAATCCTCTTGCCTCCGCCTCCTGGCTGAGGGAGGGTGTGGGTCAGAGACAGGGTCATCGCCACAGGGATCCGACAACAGGGAGCCAACCCGCTGGCCCGCAGCCCCACCTGCCACTGCACCCCTATGGTTACCCAGGCACTGTATTTTTTTCCTGTTGCCTTGACCATGTGTTTAAGGAATGTGAAAGGATACAAATTAGGTAAGCTAAAATTTTGATACCTCGGACCCCTCTGGGGCCCTGTGACACAAAGGGAAAATGGACCAAGCAAATAAATAAGGTCAATCCACTGCTCTGTGATAACCCACAGGAAATGGCTTTTGCTTTATCTCAGGATCAATCTATGAAAAATGTGTCACATGACCAAGTGTCCTTTCACCCTGTCAGACCCTAGAGTACTACTTTTTCCCCTTAAATCCCTATTCTCACAACCCAAATGAAGTTTCCTCCATAACGTAATTTTTAAAATGGGTATTAAAAAGACCAATTAAATAAACTGATCAAAATGAATTCAAAAAGCCAAAGATTATTACAATCAAAATTAAGAAATATTCAATAAGTCTCTCTCCTCCCTCCCCCAATCAGGTGCTTCTTTCTGTGGCCTGGAAACAAGGAGACAGAACATGGACATCTTCCGCAAGGCAAAGGTAACTGAGCTATAAACAAACAAAATGTGTTCTATCCACACCATGGAATATGATTCAGCCAAAAAAAAAAGTACATGCAATAACATGAAGCTTAAAACCTTGAAAACATCATGCTAAGTAAACGAAGCCAGTCACAAAAGGCCACATATATGATTCCATTTATATAAAATGTCTAGACGATCCAGACAGCTGGAAAGTAGATCAGTGGCTGCCAAAGGCTAGGGGGGTTGGGGGACAAGGAGTGACTGTTAATGGGATTCTTTTTAGGGTGATGAAAATATTCTAGAATTAGATAGATTATGGTGAGGGGTATATAACTCTTTGAATCTACTAACAATCACTGAATTGTACACTTTAAAAGGGTACATTTTATGGCATATGAATTATTGTTTCGATAACGGTGTTTTTAAAAGGTGAAAAAATGAATGTTTGCTGAGCATTACTGGTATCAGCTATTGTGCTAAGCATCTTTTTTTTTCTTGAGATAGAGTCTTGCTCTGTTCACCCAGGCTAGAGTGCACTGGCACAATCTCGGCTCACTGCAGCCTCCACCTCCTGGGTTCAAGCGATACACATGTCTCAGCGTCCCAAGTAGCTGGGATTATAGGCGCCTGCCACCATACCCAGCTAATTTGTGCGTATGTGTGTGTTTGTAGTGGAGATGGGGTTTCACTGTGTTGGCCAGGCTGGTCTTGAACCTCTGATCCACCTGCCTCAGCCTCCCAAAGTGCTGGGATTACAGGCATGAGCCACCGCGCCTGGCCTGTGCTAAGCATCTTACATGCACTTTTTCATTTACTCCCCATACAACCACTACCAACTTGGTTACTGGCCTCATTTGCTAGATTGCCAAACAAAACAAAACAAAACAAAACAAAACAAAACAAAACAAAACCCAACCTGAGTTGAGTACATTAACACAAAGCTAAGGGGCAGAATGGGGATTCAAGTTAAGGTCTAAGTAACTTTAAAGGTCACGTTCTTTCATCATAGTATTTAAATAATTACAAGGTACAGAATTTGCAAGGAAGTTCTAGAACCTCAAATTCTACAAACACAGTTTACTTTTAAGGATTGAACCCTTGTATTGCCCAGATTGAAGACTATATGTATTTCTTCAAAACAGACAACAGAGACTAACTTAAAACGATTACTTTATTAAAAAATAGCAAATCTCACAAACACGTATTTAATTTCTTATCACTGGCCATTGGAAAACACACCAGCGTGTGTACTGATTGTCTGACGTAAACTGAAGCTGGGCTGCCACAAGACGCCTGTGCATCACCAACTTGCAATCAACACTGGAATAAGTTTGGTGAGCTCGAGAAAGATAAATCCCTCAGCCCTGTCAAGAACATTAGTACAATGTATTTCAAGTATAATCCCGTAAGGCAACAATATGAAGCATAGCAGCACAATCTCTGCATCACATTTCCTGATTAAGCCTTCAAAAGGCCTAGGCCTCCAGTTATGGTGAATTACAGTGAGTCACATTTACTAAAAGCAGTATGTGAAAATGATCATTGCACTTGCACTTTAATTACTTTAATTCCTTGTGGAAGATGATTATGCTACTGGATTTGGCTGGAAAAGTAAAGACTGCTGCTTCTCTTCAAATCACAAGAAAGCAAACTGCATTTCATTTTAGCTAGTGGAAGTATTTGGAACATCTTGTGCATCTGCCAAATGGAGTTTTTGTCTGGATTCATCAGTTAAGAAGATTTTCATTCTATAAGGGGTACTTCTTTTATATTTCTGAAAATTACATTCAGAAGCAAAGAGAAAGAGGTATTTAAAACAGAAATATGCTCTAAGGAAAAGCTCTGTGTTGCTACTGAGACACTAAGATGTCGTAAGACAGTTTTTAAATGTACATTATATTCTGTCTAGAATTTGAAGACTTTTTTTTTTTTTTTTTTTAAATTTGAGAGACAGGGATTCACTCTGTTGCCCTGGCTGGAGTGCAGCAGTATATTCATACCTCACTGCAGCCTTGAACTCCTGGGCTCAAGCAATCCTCCCACCTCAGCCTCCCAAAGGTACGTGCCAGCACACCTGGCTAATTTTTCCATTCTTGGTTAGAGATGGGGGTCTCGCTATGTTGCCTAGGCTGGTCTTGAACTCCTGGCCTCAAGCAACCCTCCTGCCTTGGCCACCACACCTGACTCAGAGTTATTTTTAATGCATCAATAATCATTTTCATAGTAAGGAGCTGATTAGAAACAAATATGACAAGACACTAGATTAAAAAAATCTTCTGAGAAGACACCACTTTATCATCTTTGGGAAAAAAATTCTGTGTACAAGTCCAAAAATAAAATCATTATAGGTCTAAAATCTTTTCTGTAATTATCTTAATTCTTCCTCAAGAAGACAGGAAATAGGGTGGGAATCTTGCATGTATTAGTCCTCCTTTCTTATAATCGCCATCTTTCATTTTTCTCATTGACCTGTATTCACCTGTTACTTATTTTTCAAGACCCAACTGAATGATATGAATATACTGAAAGCAACTAAATGCTTGCAGTACATGTATGGCAGAGGTTGCAAAAATGTACAGACATAAGCATTGCCATCAAAGACATTCTTGTCCAGTGGGAAGGCTGAGATTTAACAACACATGTGAAAATCAACAGAAAATAAAATAATGCAGAACGCTAGGTTGAGGTACAAATGAAATTCTTTATGGAAGTGGTCATCTTGAATGTAACATAAGGAGAACAAGGAGGTGAGAGTAACTCTGGGTAGGAGGTACAAGCTGAACAAAGGCATTGTGGTGAGAATGAACATGATGTGTTCTTTGGCATCCAGAAAACCAGCCTGAGGGGAATGAAAAGAATGAAAAATATGTGATCCAATTATTAAGAACCTTTAAAAGGGTTGACATGGTTTTAAAAAATTGATAAAAAATAGAAATGACAGGAAGAAAGTGACGTTTCAGGAATATTAATTTTGTAGCAAGGTCTAAAGTTTAGAGCAACACTGTCTAATAGAAATACAATGCAGGCTGGGAACAGTGACTCACGCCTGTAATCCCAGCACTTTGGGAGGCTGAGGCAGGAGGACTGCTTGAGTCCAGGAGTATGAGACCAATCTTGGCAACATAGCAAGACCCCGTCTCTTAAAAAAAAATTAGCCAGGCATAAAGTGTACCTGTAGTCCTAGCTACTCAGGAGGTTGAGGTGGGAGATCAACTGAGCCCAGGAAGTTGAGGCTGCAGTGAGCCATGATCATGTTACTGCACTCTAGCCTGGGTAACAGAGTAAGGCTCTGTCTCAAAAATATATACATAATATTTTAAGAATTATTTCAACATGTAATCATTGTAAAAATTGAGATATTTTATGTTCTTTTAAAAATATTATGTCTTCGAAATGCCTTAGTGGCTACTATATTGAACAGTGCAACTCTAGAACTGGAACAGAAAATTGAAAAGGTATGGAATCAGGTGACGAGGTCCTGGATTATGTAGAGAGTGAAGGAAGAATAAAAGCAGAACTGATGATACCGATGATACCTGACAACTGTAACGAAGAGATGGCAAACAGACTTCATATCCATATCCAGCCTCAATGGCAGAGAATGCCATGCCTGATTAGCAGTGCCTGCCATGGTCCTTGAAAGCATTTGAAAATATTCTTAGAGGCTGAATTGACAGAGGCAGTCATGACAGAGAGGGAAATTAGGAGGGGAGAGTTTAAGTACTGAGAGAACACCTATTACAGGTGAGGAAACTATGGTGACCAGATTTGTTCAAGGTTACACGGCTGCTTACCAAGTATTGCAAAGCCTACACTCTTGTACTATACAGGATATTCTGCTGCTTTGTTTGTGGTGGGTAAATTCCACCACAGGTTGAGTCACAGAAAGTGGTTAAAAAAAATTCTAAATGTTTAACAAAAATTCACAAAAAAGGGCCAGGCATGGTGGCTCACACCTGTAATCCCAGCACTGTGGGAGGCCGGGGTGGGCAGATCATCTAAGGTCGGGAGTTCAAGAACAGCCTGGCCAGCATTGTGAAACATGAATTCTATTAAAAATACAAAAATTTGCCAGGTGTGGTGGCACATGCTTATAATCCCAGCTACCTAGGAGGCTGAGGCACAAGAATTGCTTGAACGAGGCGGAGGAGGTTGCAGTGAGCCGAGATCACGCTACTGCTCCAGCCTGGGCGACAGAGCAAGACCCATCTCAAAAAAAAAAAAAAGACACAAACAAGGATAGGAGATATTTAAGTGTCATAGCAGAGAAAGAATATAAAGCATTGAAGGACTATAGTTAAAAAGAACTTTTTGCAAGAAAAGCCCCTTGATTAACTCAAATCTTATCCCCATTTTAACTCTTTCTTGACAATGAAATATTACATTAATCTCTCCCCACAGTTTATGTAACACCTTATTTTCTTTCTCTACAAAATGGGGGCATAACACCATCTACTTCCAAGGAGGGCCAAATAAGATATTGGACATAAAACCCTTTATACAATACTGAGAAAATAAATAGTAAGTATTCATGAAGATTAGCTATTAATTGCCATTATAGAACTTGTATATACCTCCTGGTTTCTTTTGCCCAGGCTGGAGTGCAATGGCATAATCTCGGCTTACTGCAACCTCCGCCTCCCAGGTTCAAGCAATTCTCCTGCCTCAGCCCTCTGGGTAGCTGGGATAACAGGCGCCTGCCACCATACCTGGCTAATTTTTCTATTTTAAGTAGAGACAGGGTTTCACTATGTTGGCCAGGCTGGTCTTGAACTACTGACCTCAAGTTATCTGCCTGTCTCGGCCTCCCAAAGTGCTGGGATTACAGGCGTGAGCCACCATGCCTGGCCCTGATGTCTTAATTGTTGTTACTGCACAATTCAGCACTTACTAACAGTATGAATATAATCTTATAGGAATAATAGTAATTTTTATATATATAGTTTGGAAATTTTCACATACGCATCATCACATGTAGCAATTACCCTATATTACAGAGAACACTCTGAGATGTTAAACAATTTGCCCAAGGTTACATTATCAAAATGTAGAACCAAATTTAAAACATCAAATCTCTACAACCAGTATCCTTTCTATCTTAATAACTGGTTCAAAGAAGATATCTTACCTCTGAAATTATTTTATGGGCAAGATCATTTCTCATTGTTCTTTTGTGCCTTACCATTGTGCCTATTGTTATGTTCAAAAATACATTTTGAGAAGTTCTTAAAATAATTGCTCTAAATTGAAATGTCAAAACCTGAATATTCTACATGTGTCTGAGTGATTTCTTTACACTAATCCTGTAATACACTAAGTACATTTAATTATGAAATGTCATTTCACAAGCTATGTAAGCATCCCTGGAAGGTTGCATTTTAATAATGTCATTTTCTATTTTATTCACCTAAAATTTCCCATGTGATGATATTAAATTAAGTATGGTAGATTATCTCTGAATATCTCACTGCCAGTTAGCCTCAGAATCTAAACTTCAGAATAACTTATATAGCATCTAACCTAATCCTCAAGTCTCATGATTAAAAATAATTTGTCTTAAAAATTCAAAAGCAGTACAAAGCAAAGCAGAACAAACCAGAAACAAAATTTCAGCATAGAAAACAACAAGAAAATTCCATTTGGAACCCAAAGTGGGCAGGGAATGGTGCCTCACCCCTGTAATCCCAGAACTTTGGGAAGTTGCAGTGGGAAGACTGCTTGAGCCTGGGAGGTTGAGACTGTGGTGAGCCGTGATCATGGTACTGCACTCCAGTCTGGGCCATGGAGTGAAACCCTGTTTCTAAAAATAAAAGAAAAAAGAGAAAGAAAAGAAAAGAGCAAAGAAAGGAAAGAAAAGAAAACCAAGGAGGAAGAGTGATACCTCTAGTGAATAATACTCTCTTTTTTCACCATATCTAAATAACACATCTTTCTAAAACTTGATTGAGACTATTCACGAGAAATTGTAAGTTGTAAACTTTTCACTGTTGAGAGTAGGCAAAGGATACATGGAAGAATTCAATTCTTCTAACTGCAAAACAAAGAAACAAATTTTTTAATTTTTATAAGATCAATATAAATAGTTGTTAACTATTTGTTTTTAAATACATTATTTTTCATTTAAGCTTTCTTGTGTTGGGCACAGTGACTCGTGCTTATAATTCTGGCAGTTTGGGAGGCCAAGGCGGGAGAATTGCTTGAGCCCAGGAGCTCTAGACCAGCCTGGGCAAGATGGTAAGACCTCATCTCTACAAAAAAATAAATTAGCCAGGCATGGTGATGCACACCTCTGGTCCAGCTAGTCAGGAGGCTGAGGTGGGAGGATTGTTTGGGCCCAGGAGTTTAAGGCTGCAGTGAACTCTGTTAGTGTGATTGCACTCCAGCCTGGGTGACAGAATAAGACTCTGTCTCAGAAAAAAAAAAAAAAAGCTTTCTTTAAATGAAAAGGCAAAGTACAAAAGAAAAAAACTTTCAAAAAATTTTCAGGCCGAAAAATTCCTTTTTACAAAAATAATTATAAAGTAGCATTAACATGTATGAAACAAGAATATGAGAAGAGAGGCAAGGCATGGTGGCTCTTGTCTGTAATCCCAGCACTTTGGAAGGCTGAGGGGAGAGGATTGCTTGAGCCCAGGAGTTCAGGACCAGCCTGAGCAACATAACAAAACCCTGTCTCTACAAAAAAATAGAATATGAGGACAGATGATAAGAACTGGAGTTTTATAAGTATTCCTAAAACCAGGCATAATAACAGTCATCTCTAATAACAGGTTTTAAAAGAAAAAAAGTTGCCATTTTAATGATCAAAATCTTTAAAACTATCATAGATTGCAAAAAGATTTCATGTCACTCAATTTTCTATATGAGGTAGAATTTATCTCACGTTGTCTTAGGCTGTTTGGGCCACTATAACAAACACCATAAACTGGTGACTTATAAACAATAGAAATTTACTTCTCATAGTTCTACAGGCTGGAAAGTCCAAAATTAAGGAGGTAGCAGATCTGGCGTCTGGGGAGGGCCTAAACCTTTTCCTGGTTCATGGAACAGGAGGGTTTTCTCCCCGTGTCCTCACATGGTAGAAGGGATAAGGGGTTTCTCTCGGGCCTTTTTTATAAGGACATTAATCACATTCTTGCCCGAATCACCTCCCAAAGGCCCCATCTCCTCCTACTATTACCTTCTAAGTTAAGATTTCAACATATGCTTTCTGGGGAGGACATAAACATTCAGACCACAGCATTTTTATCTTACAGAAGGAAAAATCTGAATTACAAAAAATGTTAACTAAATGGCTCAGTGTTGCTCAGTTATAACCCAAACGTAGACCCTGAACTCAACAAAGGCTTTCTGGTCTCAAATGTAGTGTTCTTTTCACTATACCACTATTATTCTCCTAAATGTATAGCAAATTATATTTCTATCTGTTAAGAGGAAAAAAAATATAAAACATGAACTGGTAAGGCTGGGCACCGTAGTTCACACTTGTAATCCCAGCACTTGGGGAGGCCAAGGTGGGTGGATCACTTGAGTTCAGGAGTTCGAGACCAGCCTGTACAACATGGTGAAACCCCATCTCTACTAAAAATACACAAATTAGCCAGGTATGGTGGCTCGTGCCTATAGTCCCAGCTACTTGGGGGTGCTGAGGCAGGAGGATGGCTTTGAGTTCAGGAAAGTGAGGCTGCAGTGAGCTGAGATGGCGCCACTGCACTCCAGCCTGGGTGACAAAGTGAGACCCTGTCTCAAAAAAACAAACAAACAATGAACTGTAAATGGAAATACTTGCAAGACTGAATATGACAGACTTGAAATACAAAGATTATAGACTAGAAATAGTGAAAGTGTTGGCATACAAGTTCCCTCACATTTACTTACTCAGAAGAGAGAAAAACAGTAGAAATTAACCCTTTTTGTTAATAGGGAATCTAAAACTAAAATGTGTTGAATTCAATTTTTATTTATTTTAGTTCCAAAAAAAATTTAGAGGCAAATTCAATTAACATTTCTCAGTGTAACAATCATACCTTGGCTGGGCGTGGTGGCTCACACCTGTAATCCCAGCACTTTGGGAGGCCAAGGCGGGTGGATCACCTGAGGAGAGGAGTTTGAGACCAGCCTGGCCAACATGGTGAAACCCCATCTCTTATTAAAAAAAAAATCATACCTTGTGTTTTGTGCTAAAAAAAATTCATGTTTCATCCTCACCCCTAGTATCTCCAAATGTGAGTAGTTTTTTTTTTTTTTTTTTTAGACAGAGTCTCACTCTGTTGGCCAGGCTGGAGTGCAGTGGTGCGATCTTGGTTCACTGCAACCTCCGCCTCCTGGGTTCAAGTGATAACTCCTGCCTCAGCCTCCTGAATAGCTTAGATTACAGGTGCACACCACCACACTGAGCTAATTTTTGTATTTTTAGTAAAGATAAGGTTTCACTGTGTTGGTCAGGCTGGTCTCGAAATCCTGACCTCGGGTGATCCACCCGCCTTGGCCTCCCAAAGTGCTGGGATTACAGGTGTGAGCCACCACACCCAGCCTGGATGTGAGTAGATTTGAAGACAGGGGTTTTAAACAGGTAATTAAGTCACAATGAGGTCATTAGGGTGGGCCCTCATCCAATGTGACTGACAGGAAAAGCAAAGTTGGACACTTGGCATAGAGGAAGAAGCCATGTGAACCTGACAGCTACCTACAAACTGAGAGGCCTCAGAAAAAAACAAATCTGCCAACTTGAGCTCCAACTTTTAGCCTCCAGAATTGTAAAAAAATTAATTTCTGTTGTTAAAGCCACCTAGTCTGTGGCACTTTGTTTTGGCAGCCCTAGGAAAGTCATACATTTGGCAGTGTACTAAATTAGCAGAAACACCAAATATAGTTCTCTATTTAAAAACAAGTAACCACCACCTGAGTAAATAACACAAAATGTATTATCATGTCAGAAAAGGTCTTTTTGACTACTGTCCTCTATATCTTAAGATTTCATTATATCTGTACAGAAGCAAATGTTTTGCTTTCAGATTTGCCAGTATCTGTATTCTGAGAATACATGCTTAGATGTAAATATGATAACTTCCTTGGAATATGTTTCTTTGAAAAAAGAGGAAAGTTTTTGCAACATGTATGAAACTTGAACATAAAATTATCCACTTAGGCTGGGCGCAGTAGCTCATGCCTGTAATCCCAGCACTTTGGGAGGCCGAGGTGGGCGGATCACAAGGTCAAGAGATTGAGACCATCCTGGCCAACATGGTGAAAACCCGTTTCTACTAAAAATATAAAAATTAGCTGGGTGTGGTGGTATGTGCCTGTAGTCCCAGCTACTCAGGAGGCTGAAGCAGGACAACTGATTGAACCCGGGAGGCGGAGGTTGCAGTGAGCCAAGATTGCACTACTGCACTCCAGCCTGGCACCTGGTGACACAGCGAGACTCTGTTTCAAAAAAAAAAAAAAAAAAATTAGCCACTTAGGCCACATACTGTATAATTCCATTGATATGAAATGTCCGTAATAGGCAAATCCATAAAGGCAGAAAGTAGATTAGGGGTTGCTAGGGGATGGGGAGAGGAGAGAATGGAGAGGTACAGGGTTTCTTTTTGGGGTGGTGAACATGTTCTGCAGTTCAACAGCGATCTTCACAACATTGTGAATATACTAAAAACCACGTAATTGTATAAATTAAAATAGTTCAAAAGGTAAATTTTTTTGCAATAAAAAATATTTTTTAAAAGAACAAAGCAAAAGAATGATACTTACATCTGACAGCAGCCTATCCAGATTGGAGTCACTGGCTGTTTTTCTCTTATCCTCAGGAAGCTCCTCTAATTCCCCATAGAGCTCCAGATTCAAGCGAGCTAATTTCTCCTGCATTCCCCGAACATGTTCCATCTGTTCAATGGAACATTCATTTCCTTGGGAACATTCCAGAACATTAATAATCATTAGGACAGTTCAAAAATAACAGCCTTGAGTCAAAACCCTTCAACTCTAGGCCCTCTAAAAGAAACAAGTTTTCTTTCTTCTGTAAATTAGATAATCATTAATATTTTCTGTGTTTAATAACAAATCAAATTTCTGATCAGGAAAACAATGACCAACCTAAGAAATGACCTTGGGTACTGAAGCAAATCATATAGGAAATATTTCTTTTTAAAAAGCAAAATCAGGCTGTGCATGGTGGCTTGTACCTAAAATCCCCACACTTGGGAGGTTGAGGCAGTAGGACTGCTTGAGCCCAGGAGTTCAAGACCAGCGTGGGCAACATGGCAAGACCCTACCTCTAAAAAAAATTTAAAAAGAAACACATTAGCTAGGCATAGTGGTGCATGCCTCTGGTCACAGCTACTTGGAAGACTGAGGCAGGAGGATTGCTTGGGCCCAGCCAGCATGTGAAGGTGGCAGTGAGCTGTGTTTAAGTCACTGTACTCCAGCCTAGGTGACAGTGTGTGACCCTGTCTAAAAAAAAAAAAAAAAAAAAAAAAAAAGTAAGAAAGAAAGAAAAGAAAAATCAAAAGCATCCCTTAAGCAGAGAAAATATATTTTCTTCAACAGTAATATGTAGAAGCAAAACAGCACCATTTAATCATGTCCAGTTTGACAACTGCTGTTTGAACTGAGTGACCCAACATTTTATAATAATTTGAGTGAAATTAAGAGTTCTAGGCCCGGCTAGGCACAGTGGCTCAGGCCTGTAATCCCAGCACTTTGAGAGGCTGAGGTGGGTGGATCACTTGAGGTCAGGAGCTGGAGACCACCAGCCTGGCCAACATAGTGAAACCCCATCTCTACTAAAAATACAAAAAATCAGCTGGGCATGGTGGTGGGCGCCTGTAATCCCAGCTACTTGGGAGGCTGAGGCAGGAGAATCGCTTGAACCCAGAAGGTGGAGGTTGCAGTGAGCCAAGATCATGGCATTGTACTCCAGCCTGGTGACAGAGTGAGACTCTGTCTCAAAAAAAAAAAAGGAAGAGTTTTAGGCCCAGTGAGGTGGCTCATGCCTATAATCCTAGCACACTGGGAGGCCAAGGCTGATGGATCACTTGAACCCATGAGTTTGACACCAGCCTGGGCAACATGGTAAAACCTCATCTCTACAAAAATACAAAAAATTAGCCAACTAGCCAGGTATGGTGGCACATGCCTGTAATCTCAGCCACCTGGGAGGCTGAGGTGGGAGAATCACATAAGCCTGGGGAAGTTGAGGCTGCAGTGAACCATGATCACACCACTGCACTCCAGCCTGAGTAAGAGAGCAAAACCCTGTCTCAAACAAAAAAAGAAAAGAGTTCTGGCTGGGCATGGTGGCTCATGCCTCCAATCTTAACACTTTGAGAGGTTAAGGTGTAAGAACTGCTTGAGTCCAGGAGTTCAAGATCAGCCTGGGCAACATGGTGAAACCTCATCTCTACAAAAAAAAATACAAAAATTAGCTGGTGTGGTGGTATGTGCCTGTAGCCCGATACTTGGGAGGCTGAGGTAGGAGGATGGCTTGAGCCCAAGGAGGCCGAGGCTGCAGTGAGCTGTGATCGTACCACTGCACTCCAGCTTGGGTGACAGAAAGAGACCCTGTCTCAAAAAAAAAAGTTCAATAATGACCTCAAATGTGAATCATTTTGCCAACCAACTGTGTATTCTTCCTTTAAGAAAACTAAATGAAAAGATTTATGAAGCATGAAAAATGTTATGAAGCATGAGCAACCCAATGTAGTATTTTACATTGTTACACAGTTGTCAAGACAACTTAACTGCTAATGGGTAGGTCTTACATTACGTATTGACCAAGAGTCCTCTGAAGTGACGTTATCTGCCCAGAGCAACTAATTTATACACATAATATATGATCTTTTCCTTCAGTTTAAGTACAGACTCTGCAATCCCTTGATAGTATATTTTTTCCAAAAAAACCTTTTTCTTTTTCCTAAAGGTACTACAAAGGTAAAATATACCTCAGCTAAAGTTGAAGTACATATCCTGAATATGAATTAATATAAATTATACTAGTTTCCTCTAGCCAGCTTTATAACATCTTCATAAATGGACTGTAGTACATTATGTTAAGGACTACTAATGTTGAAGCTAGTTATAGCTCTCTCAAAATCGTCCTTTCTTCACAGTAAAATGTCATATTTCCTCTATTTTAGTAATGTTTTTCAACATTAGTAACTTGGAAGGTCAAGTGGAAAAAAACAGAAATATCTCCAGATGTGTGTTTGTGTGTATGTTTTACTGTATGCAAATGTACAGTAAAAATATAAAGGGGAAGAAATCATAGGGGAAAAGATGGGAATCAGAGGACGGATCTAGGTGACCTACCATGAGAACAACAGAAGCTTCAGAGGCGAAAACAGAAGAGATGGAAGAGAGACAATAAACAATAGAAAATATGTTACGTGAGATGAAAGATGAGTCAGCAGATATGAAGGGTTCACTGATTCCCAGGCAGATTGATGAGAAAAGACACAGTCCTAAGCATATCCTGGAAAATGCCTAACCTTTAAAGATAAAAGAAAAACATCTTTTAATCATCGAGACAGAAAAATATAAATTACCTGGTAAGAAAGAATCTCACTGGCAATGGAATTCTCATCTGCAATACTTTTATTATAAAGAGTAATCAGTAGGATAACAGACAACGACAAGAAAGGACTTCAAGCCAAAAACACAAAGGCAACATAGAGTAGGCGAGGAAAGGTGCTGGGAAAAAGCAAACGCATGGAAGTGGTCCAGAGATTACATCTCAAGGGTAGGAGGGAAGAAGGGAAGAGAGGGGAAGTGAAAGTATTCTGAAGATACCGCCTTACTGGGATGGGCTAAAGCAAGGAGGTAGGGGTACAATAAAGTATTTTTGTGAGATAAATAATATACTTTTAATGTCTGCTTTTCAAATATTAACATAACCAACGCTGGAAACCCAGAAACTATGAAAGAAAAGATACAGACACGTTTGAGAATGCAAAAAGTAAAAACTTTTACAAGGTTAAATACATCATAAAAAAGTGCACAGACAGAATAAATTCAGTAAACATAAATACATAATAGAGGTCAGAGGGCTAGTATCTAAAACACAAAGGGCTCTTTACAAGGGACAACAAAAGGATAAATAACCAAGTAGAAAACTGAGGAAAGGTCCTGAAAAGGACCTACCAAACAATCTAGCAAACACACATGGATCTTCAAACTCAACTGTAATAAAAGACATCTCACTTTACACCAAGAGATTGGTAAAAATTAAAAGACAAACAATACCTACAGCTTGGTGGGAATTCAGGAAAAAACGTTCTTTCATAAATTGTTGATGGAACCTAGAAGTGCAGTATTTTTTTTTTTTGCAAAGCAATCTGTATACTTCTATTAAAATTACATATATGCTTTGACCCAGCAATCCACTCATGAGACTCAATCCCAAAAGAATAAAAGCACCGGCCTAAAGATATATGTAAAATGATGTTCACTGCAGCATTGTGTTTGGAGCTCAAAATGAGAAACAAAGTAATGCCTTTCAATAGGGACATGGTTGAATAAACTAGAGTATATTCACAACTTGGAATATTATGTTGCCATTAAGAACTAGAGCCATCTGAGGTGCATTAGAGAGATTTCCATCAGATACTCTTTATGCAGGAAAGCAAGATATAGAATATCTTATATAAGATACTATTTGTATTAAATAATGAAAATAAAAACATGAAAAGATATATACCTGGATTGTTAACAAATGGTTGGGATGAGGGGAAGTGGAAGTAGCAGAAGGGATAGGGGAGGGAATAGGGAAGTCAAGTAAGAAAAACATGGGGGAGGGAAAAAATATTTTAAAAAATCAATATGTATGTGGACATTTATGCATTTGTATAAGATTATGCATCTTCTAAAAATTGGAGAAGTTAAAACATTTGTTTAAAAGATACACATATTCAACAATATTGAAATTGCTTTTTAAAATATTGGGAAATAATTTTATCATTAAAAAAGCTTATAAATAAGTTTTAAACTGCACATGAAAAATCTGACTATATCTTTTGTGAACTCTGTGTATATCAAAAAATACCTGTTCAGAATTTTTAATGGGACAATCAGTTAACTATACTTATGTCTTCATGAAAAAAAAACAAGAAAACTGGATTCTTTTAATTTCCAACTTTAAATCAGAAATCCTAGGCAAGAAACAAGTTTAAGCATAAGAAGATAAGGGAAAATAATCTTGATACTTTCAAAATGAAGATACTAAGTCTACAATATTTTAACTGATCAAGACTGTCCCTCTTATTGGTTAAATGTGCAAGATACTTAATTCATAATAGCAATCCTACTTTGACTTTCAACTAACCCTTCCTCTTAAAAATAACTTTTTCCCAGAAGTTTTAGAAGGCAAATTATATTCTAAGACAAAATCTAGGATGATTGCCTTTTATGCCTGTGGGCTATTTTTTCTTTAGAAAGAAACTGACACTTTGAAAAGGAGAGTAAAATACACACAGAAAATAGTAGGTTGCAAACATCGTAGAGAAAAATACAGTAGAGAAATATCTATTGCTTACCAAATGCTTGAAGTTTTCCAGAGTGGAAATCATTCAAAAGACTTAGCAGCCCTCTCTCCATCTCCTGAACATCTGAGACATCTGTGAGGAAGGAGTGCTGAATCGGAGTTGACTGAGCGCCTTTCCCCTCTCCACCCTGAGGTTTGGTCTTCTCTTTCATCACTCTGTAAATGCGATGCAATTAACATTAATTCTATCTTTTCAGGCTATTTTAGATTAATTTTTTAGTGAAGTAAATGGAATTTCCCTTAAAAGCAATAAATCAAATAAAGACAATACTAAATAAAACTAGAAACTCCAAGCCAGAAAACAAAAGAAAAAACAGTTGTACTCGGGAGGCTGAGGCAGGAGAATTACTTGAACCCAGGAGGCGGAGGTTGCAGTAAGCTGAGATCACGCCACTGTACTCCACCTGGGCAACAGAGTGAGACTCCATCTCAAAAAAAAAAAAAAAGAAAAAAACAGGTTGTGAAAAACCTCAAACAAATGTAAAAAATATTACTATGAAGGCATATAAAAAGTTTGATTAATACATTTATATAATATGCTAATTCTTTGGACTACAGAAAAAAAAACTTAAAGTCTTTATTATCCTATGCTTTACATTTCATTTCTCAGTAAAACATATTACACCTTTCTCTTCTAAACGTTATTTGTTCCTTGAACTATCAGTAGTCCTACAAGTGGTTATGGGGTCCCTAGTCTGTAGCTGACATTATCCACAAATGCCCAGTCTAAGAAGGGAAAATATTTAAATTCATAATCACCATGTAATAGAATGCTAAAAACTTGTTATCATCCTTGACTCCTCCAAATTCCTAAGGCTCCTACATGCAGTCATGAAATCCTATC
This sequence comes from Cacajao melanocephalus, assembly GCA_963573385.1. NCBI lineage: Eukaryota > Metazoa > Chordata > Mammalia > Primates > Pitheciidae > Cacajao > Cacajao melanocephalus. Next base: position 16,179 of record CAUYLG010058404.1, read on the forward strand.
AATTCTACCGACAAAACATCTAATCTCTCCAGTTTTCTTTCTCCCCTGCCACCATTCCATCTCTTAACCAAAGAGCTTCACAACCAGTCTCCCTATCTCTGTGTGTGATCCCTGATCTCCCTTCTCTCACCACAGGGCAGCCAAGTCCATTTCTAAAAAGAAAAATCAGATTATATAATTTGCTTAATTAAAAATGCTTCAGTAGGCCAGGCATGGTGGCTCATGCCTGTAATCCCAGCACTCTGGGAGGCCCAGGCGAGGGGATCATCTGAGGTCAGGAGTTCAAGACCAACCTGGCCAAGATAGTGAAACCCTGTCTACTAAAAACACAAAAATTGGCCAGGTGTGGTGGTGCACACCTGTAGTCCTAGCTACTCAGGAGGTGGAGGCAGAAGAATCCCTTTGAACCCAGGAGGCAGAGGTTGCAGTGAGCTGAGATCGCACCACTGCACTCCAGCCTGGATGACAGAGCAAGACTCTCTGTCAAAAAAAAAAAAAAAAAAAAAGCTTTAGTAGCAGCTTTGAATTGCCTGCTGGATATAATCTTACATCCCTAAGAAACCCTATTCTCCCTGTTTATGCTTTAGCCACTGAATCACTTTAGTTTCCTAGAAATCCATTCTCTTATCTTCTTACATGCTAATCCTCTGCCTACATTAGCATCCTTCCACTTACTGCCATCTTTGCCAGGCTGCCTCCCACACATCTTCAAGTCTCAGTTTAAATGCTATTTCCTCAGGAAAGCCTTTTCGGAACCCCTAGACTAAATCAGTCCTTATTACATGTCTGGCATATACCAGGTTCTCAAATATTTGAGTGATGATGTTACACACACTGCGATATAGGAAGAGAGAGAAAGAGCAGTTCGCTCAGCCTGGGGCCAACCAGAGAAGGCTTCCTACAAGTGATAAGTGAGCAAAGGCTTAAAGAACAAGTAGGGGCTAAACAGCCAAAATGGGAGAAGGAGTAATTTATCTTTATAACCCAATGCACACTACAAATCCTGACATGGAAGTATATTCAGTACTCAGCTTTAACATAATGTTGAATGAAGACATCTTCCCACAGCGGTCCTCACCATAATAAGGATAAGATAAATAGAGTGTGTGTGTGTGTGTGTGTATATGTATATATATATATATGTGTGTGTATATATGTGTGTGTGTGTGTGTGTGTATATATATGTGTGTGTGTGTGTGTGTGTATATATATATATATACACACACACACACACACACACATATATGCCCAGGGAAGGCAGGGGAGGGGGCACACAAGAAAGAGACTAATATTCTTTTTTTTTTTTGAGATGAAGTCTCACTCTGTTGCCCAGGCTGGAGTACAGTGGCATGATCTCGGCTCACCACAACCTCTGCCCTCTGGGTTCAAGCAATTCTCCTGCCTCAGCCTCCAGAGTAGCTGGGATTACAGATGCCACCATGGCACCTGGCTAATTTTTTTTTGTATTTTTAGTAGTAACGGGGTTTCACCATGTTGGCCAGGCTGGTCTTGAACTCTTGACCTCAGGTAATCCACCCACCTCGGCCTCCCAAAGTGCTAGGATTACAGGCATGAGCCACCTCGACCAGCCAAAGCAACTAATACTCCTAACATGAAAGAAGTTTAGAATATGTACATTGTTGACAGTAGGTCAATAATAGTTCTTCCCAAAGCAAGGTCTGCATTTTATATATATTACATACATTATGTAACACCTTGTTACTCTAAGTGCTGTCCATGACCCATAGAAGCAACCTCACTTGTGAGCTTCTTTGAAATGCTCATCTGAAGTCCCATCCCACACTGATGTGGAATCTGTATTCTAAAAAAAATCCCTGAGAGATCCATATTCACATTTAAAATCTGAGATAAACTATTACAGAGTGTGAGGTTTCAGCATGACAAACATATTTTTTCCTCTAAAATTTGGAAGTGTTCTCCAAGTAAAGGTTTCACATTAGTACATCATTTAACAACCCTCTCAGAAAACAAACAAAAGATAAAACAAAAATCTGTTTATTCCTACTTCAATGTTATGCCACACTCTCACTTTATGTTAACACAATTCAACAATAAAAAAGCACATAATGAAATCGTACTATATGCAAAGCCCCACTGTAAGTGCCGTTAGGCACACAATGATGATGCATATAGTCCCAGTCCTCAAGAAGCCTACATCTAGAAGACGGTGTGGAAATTAAACCACCAGTAAAAATGACAATGACACAAAGAAACTGCTTTTAAAAATATAGAGAAAGGAGTGATTATTAAAAAAAAATCTCTTGGTTTTCTTTTTCTACCAACTATAAACTTATCGAAAATCTGACTTTAAATTAAACTCCTCCATGAGGAAAACCCCTTTTCAATCTGATACTTTATTCAAAGGAAACCTTCAAAACTCTTGTTTATCATTTGGTGCTCATTGGAATACTTCTTCCAAATGTTCTCTTGTCTTTGGCTATATCCCTTCTGCTTCCATAAAGAGAGATTATCATCAAGGCAGTAATCTCATCTTTTATCAGGTGTAAACCCAGCAGCTATAGAATGCAACAGGCATTTCCTTAATTAACGCAGCAGGATGAGTTTTGATGTGAGTAAATTTATTCAATAATTAGAAAGAAAAGCCGGGCGTGGTGGCTCATGACTGTAATCCCAGCACTTTGGGAGGCTAAGGCAGGCAGATCATGAGGTCAGGAGATCAAGACCATCCTGGCTGTCATGGTGAAACCCCATCTCTACTAAAAATACAAAAAATCAGCCAGGCATGGTAGCCAGCACCTGTAATCCCAGCTACTCGGGAGGCTCAGGCAGCAGAATCACTTGAACCCGGGAGGCAGAGGTTGCAGTGAAGTGAGATTGTGCCACTGCACTCCAGCCTGGGCAACACAGTGAGACTCTGTCTTAAAAAAAAAAAGATTGACATTATACAACACTTTTTTCTATAAAGCTATAATCTTTCCTTCCAAATATCTAATACTACAAAATACTTACATATATGAAACAGTAACATATAATATAAACTTGTCACTTCTATTTCCTTTAAATATCCTGGATGCAAATGATGTTCACCAAATATAAATTATGATTATTTCTAGATGTTAGAATTTTTGCATTTTGAATTTTTTTCCTGTGTTTGAATTTTTATAAAAAACAGAAATTATTTATGCAAAAACAATGACATCATTATTTTTTAGAAATAAAAACTGCAAGCTGGGTGTGGTGGCACACACCTGCTGTCACAGCCCCTCAGAAGGCTGAGGAAGGAGGATCCCTTGAGCCCAGAAGTTCAAGATCAGCCTGGGCAACACAGTAAGACCCCATATTTAAAATATATACATATGTAAAATTAAAAATAAATTTTAAAAAACTACCAAGGCACAAACACTCAGCTTAGTGAAGAGGAAGAGAAAGAGAGAGAGAGAGAGAGAGAGAGAGAGAGAGAGAGAACAAAAAACCCTGCTGACTTCATTTCACGTTTTCACTTTTCCCATTTCTTACTAGTTCATCAACAGGGTCAACAAGTTTTCTTGTTCTGCATATTTTAATATGAGACAAAGTAAGGGCCTTCAAACCAATACTTCATTTTGCATTTTCTAACCTCTATACACAGTAACTTTCATACATTTTTCTTCTAAATCACACATAATAGATGCCTCGACTGTTTTACAAGTCAAGCCACGACTAAAAAAATGTTTTAAGAAGTAGTTGAGTTAGGATTTACTTTAGCGGCATTTTACTGTGAACATGTAAAAAGAAGAGAATTCACCTTTTTAACTTTGGCCGCTGTGAAGCTGACTGTGATGTAGGATTGGAAAACCCTGTGCTTTTACTCACTGGAATGGCATTTTTTTTGGCATTGACAACCTGAGTACAGTGGGCACTAAAAGACTTAGGACTCCTCCTCTTCACTTTCCGCTCTTCCATTGTTTTAAGTTCCTTATTGCACCACGGCCAGCTTCTTAAGACCTAAGTAAGGAAATACAACAATTATATATGTATACTATACTATGCAAACATGGAAGAAATTCAGAGACCCATTTCACAGGTCCAAAGAGGATCAAGAATTCCAGAGGGCACAAGAAGAGGTTAGAAAATGGGTCTCTTAAGTTTACTCTGTTATGTACCCATAAGCCCCCAGCAAAACTGTCTGGTAGACAAGTTTTTTTGTTTTTGTTTTTGTTTTTGCCATTTTCTTTATTCCCTCATCCTACAAATATTTACTGATTCTCTTCGACAAGCCAGACCTATTGTGGGTACTGGGGAGACGGCATTGAGCAAAACAAAGTCCTTGCCCTCAAGAAGCTTACATTTTACAAGGGGAACAATATATAAACAATAAACAAATGATTCACGTAATATTCCCAGCCTGATTCAAGCTTCACAGGGCCTTTAGGTCTCTCTTTCAAAACATATGCTCAAGTAGAACCAACTAGATTCAAACAGATGTAAAATTGTCAGGGGGATTTTGCTAGCATTTTAAAAAGCAACTAGAAGCCTTAGTTTAACTACTAAACAGAAACTCAGTTTCTAGTTAGGGCTAATACGGATACTAGTTTAGTAATCAAGTGAAGTTCTAGAAAATCAAACGTGTTCATTGCCTATTTTGAATATGCTTTCTCTAACCATTTCCAAACAGACATGAATTTTATGATATATATTTGGTTTTGTCCATATCAAAAAAGTTAACAATGTGAAGTTACAGAGGGCCCTTCCAAGGGGAATATGTGTAAGGTCTCCTGTTTATCTCGATACAGTCCCCTTTATGTATTAATCAGCTCTATTTTTCTAACATCCATCATTTTAAAATACCCTTCCATATTTTATTTGTGCATAGTGTTAAATTTTTCTTAACTTCATTATTTCATGTATCATAAGATGAAGAATTTATATGGCTATCTACCTCATCAGATTGTAAATTGTCTTAGAAACATTAGGCTGTATTTTGCATGTTGTGTTTAATTTAAGCATGCCATGACCATTCAAAAATATTCAAACCCATTGCTGTCGCTTACAATAATTATTTGAGAAATTTAATGAAAATAGATTTTTTTTTTTTTTTTTTTTTGGTTTTGTCTGGACTCAGTGCCACTGGCGCGGGAATTGAAACTACCGACCTTAAACGGGCTGACGCTAGACAGTCACAACTGAAGCTACAATATCCCCAAAGAGCTTTCTGGGAAAGGCTCCAATGCCCAGTCTCTAATACCAGATACCAATTGTAAATCCACTTAAACCTTGGCTAACATTTTTTCTTTTAAACATT
>CAUYLG010058405.1:0-56873 GCA_963573385.1 Cacajao melanocephalus
GAATAAAGGAGGGAAGACTTTATTTGGCCGGGAGACCAGGAGGTAATTTGTCGAAAGCCCAGCTCATTTAACAAAGGAAGGTTCTGCCTTTATATAGGCTTATACTTTAGATGTTACACGTGGAAGAATCTTAGGTTTATAGCTTTAGGAATCACATATGAAAGGGTTTGTTTACAGTTTTAGGACTCACATGTGAAAAGGTCTCTGTTTACAGTTTCAGGAATCACATGTGAAAGGGTTCTGGTTTACAGTTTTAGGACTCACATATGAAAAGGTTTCTGGTTTGATCTTGTTTTAAGTAAAAATATGTCTTCCAGAGAGTTTCCCCAAGACCAAGCGTGTTATTTTCAGGAAGGAGATTCAGGAGGCGCCAGCTGGCCTGCTCTCTCTTCTATTGAGATGCACAGTGGATGACAGAGGAGTAGGGAATCCCAGATGCCTGGGTCTCCTTCCTCAGTATAAGTGTTATTTTAAAAATTTTATTTTCTAATTGTTGTTACTAATATATAGAAATACAATTAATTTTTTTTTATTTTTGACCTTTGTGTGGAAAAAACAAACTGTTTTTTTCTCTGCTCTCATACCACAACAGTCAACACAGAAGACTTCTTCTGTTGCCAAATGTATGAGGGTTTCTCCCTATCAAGCAAACAATCAATTCTGCTGTGGACATGATTTGGTGTTTTCCAACCCAGTTCAATCCTGACATTATCTACCTAGAGATAGTGTTAGATTCCACAGGGTAAGGGTTCAGTCCCACAAGACTGCCCCTAATTTTAGTGCCAATCACAGCCTTCAAATTATTTACCCATGCTTCTGACTAACTGGCCGTAAATTGGGGTTCTCACATCTCCCCTCCTTGGGTTTAATCCCCTCCTTGGGAGTAATCCCCTCCTTGGGAGAGATTTGCTAGAGTAGCTGGGGAAACACATTTATCAGTTTATTATAAAAGGTATTATAAAAAGATAAAGAGGTGCACAGGATGATGTGTAGAAAAGGGGGTGCAGTTTCCATGTATAGAAATGTTACTGGATGAAAGGTTATTGTTACAGGCAGTTAGGCATGAGCAGGGCAGGAGAGGGCGCTCTCCCTACCCACTAGAATCTCAGGTGATGGTTTGGCAATTAATACATTGCCTCTCTAAAAATAATTCAACAGCCATCAAGCTCCTAATGGTCCACACCTGTTAACATTAAAAAGTATTAATTGAATGCAGACCCCAGGGAGAAAAAGTTTCCTGGACATTCGTGTTAAGAGACAAAATGATGAAATAAATGTGATCTTCCAGGTACACTCCACCAGAAAAAGGAAGAAAGCCTCAGATGGTCATGCATATAACTTTCTAAATACATGCTGTGTGCTCGCTTCCCAGGTTAAGGAGGGCTCTGCACCTGTGGAAAGCTCACTCTAAGGTAAGAATTGTGGCAAAGAGGTGAACTTATAAAAGTCCTAGGATTATGGCTAAATGGGGCACTTGACCTCTCTTTAACCTTCATGTACCCACTTGGGTCTCTTCAAAGTGCACCTTCCTTTCTTTCCTGTTCTAAAGTCTTTTTAATAAACTCCCACTCCTGTTCTGAAACTTGTTTCAATCTCTTATTCTGCTTTATGCCCCTCAGTCAAATTCTTTCTTCTGAGGAGGCAAGCACTGAAGTTGCTCTGGACCCGTATAGATTTACCACCAGTAACTCAGGGTAACTTGGATCTCTTCCACCAGTAACATTATGATCTAATACTGACCGATTAAATGGGGAAATCTGGGGGCAAGACCTGTTCAGATTTTTCTTTGCCTCTCTGTGTGGCTTTCCTTCCTCCTGGAGGTGGGGCAGGAATGCTTCTGAAATGGAGGTATTATGACCTACAATCAGACAAAAGAATTTCTTTATGACCAGCTTGAAGACAGAAAGGTGGGAGAAGATTAGAGTATATTTTTAGCTTGTATGGCTTACCATGGGGAGAAAAGGAGCAGGTGAAAAAGGACAGAAGAAGATCAGACTGGGAGATTCTGATTTTTGAGGCCTGCTCCTGAGGCCTAAAGCATTCCAATATTATAACAATTATAACAAAAGACTGTCTTTCACCTTTTTCACTCTGAAGCTTTTCTGAAGCTGAGGAAGGAGACCCAAGCATCTGGGATTCCCTCCTCCTCTGTCATCCACTGTGCATCTCAATAGAAGAGAGAGCAGGCCAGCTGGCGCCTCCTGAACCTCCTTCCTGAAAATAACACGCTTGGTCTTGGGGAAACTCTCTGGAAGACATATTTTTACTTAAAACAAGATAGAACCAAAAACCTTTTCATATGTGAGTCCTAAAACTGTAAACCAGAACCCTTTCATATGTGATTCCTGAAACTATAAACAGAGACCTTTTCACATGTGAGTCCTAAAACTGTAAACCAAAACCCTTTCATATGTAATTCCTAAAGCTATAAACCTAAGATTCTTCCACGTGTAACATCTAAAATATAAGCCTATATAAAGGCAGAACCTTCCTTTGTTAAATGAGCTGGGCTTTCGACAAATTACCTCCTGGTCTCCCGGCCGAATAACGTCTTCCCTCCTTTATTTGGTGTTCGAGAGATCCGTTTCCTGCGGCCACTCCTGCTACAAAGCTACTTCAAGAACCAAAGACAAAAGGCAAAATGCTTTAACAAAAGGTATGCTTGTTGTTTTAATCACTTAGGAAAGAACAAGTGTTATCACAGTTATAAGCTAGAAACTGCAGACGAAAATCAATTTATATACATCATAATATCACAATCTTATATTCAGCAATATTTCTAAATTCACTTATGATTTATAGCAGTTTATAACTTCTATTGGATTCTTAGCGAAACAATCACATTATCTGAGAATAAAAATTATTTTCTTCTTTCTTTTTAATCTCTAAGCCTGTTTCTTTGTCTTTCATTATTTCCTTGGCTAGTACCTCCTGTGGAGTAGAAGTAGTGATAGTGAACATCTTTGTCTTGTTATCAGTCTCATCAGTTTCAAGGGTAAAGCATTCACTATGTTAACATTAAGTAAGTGTGGAAGTCACTGTCCTGAGACCCTCTTTTAAAGGCCAGGACCTTCAGTGAAAGAAAAAAATGAAAATTTTTTTCACCAATACAAAGAACAGTGACAAAGACATTTTTATCCTGGCCACAGTTCTGGGTAGGATGTTTAGAACTTATTGTAATCACATGCCTGTACTCAAATAAGTTGTGATTTGAAGTCACACTATCTACATGGTGTAGAAATTCCCCAAATAGAAATTAACTTAAAAGTTGGTTTTGGGGACATTTAGCACAATCAAATACAAAGCCTCTCTGGAGAGAATTATTCCTGGCCCATGGGGCACAAGATTTTCGTAGACAAAAGCTCACTGAGGGTGACACAATTTAGAACTACAATTTAGAACTACAAACCACAGGAGAAAAATATCCAACATTATCAAGAGTTATTAGACAAAATGAAATAGGATCTTTAGATGTTCAAGAACTATATATAACATAACATGATATGATAGACACCAAAAAATAAGGATGTTAAAAATAATATAAATCTGACTAAATCAGCTCATTATGTGTCTCAGGGATAGACAAAGAAATAAAAACAGGAAATTTCTCATCTTAAAAAAGCAATGAGTTAATAAATACTTTTTTTCATTTCTCAAATTAATAGATAAAATCTGGTTTACATATTTTTTGCAAAACTTAGAAGTTGGTCCTAATAAAATTAAAACAGAATAATGTATATATTCCAAATTACTATTGAAAAGAAGAGCAAATAATAAGAAAATAATGGCTTGCTATGTTCTAGTTGCTGTTCTGAGTACTTTATATACACTAATTCATCTAGTACTCACAACATCTGTACTATCTGCATTTGACTCATGAGAAAATTGAGGCACATGGTGTTTAAATAACTTGCCCAAGATCACATAAGATTGAAGCCGAGAAAGTCTGAATGTACAACTTGCTCTTGTAAAGAAATGCTGATGCCGCTTCCTAAGAAAGTGTTAAAAGGGAGAGAGGGGAGTGTCAAATAAAAGATAAGCATAAAATAAGAAAACCTATCAAGTATATTGACTATGATTCAGAAACCAGAATTTATTAGTTTTCTATTTCTAACAAATTATCACAACCCTAGTGGCTTAAAACATCACATATTTATTATCTTACACTTCTGTTGGTCAGAAATCTGGCACAGATCTCACTGGGCTAAAATCAAGGTGTTAGGAGGGTGGAATTCCCTTTTCGGGACTACCAGAGAGAATCTGTTTCCTCCTCCTCTGGGCTGTTGGCAGAATTCAGTCTCCTGCTACTGTAGGTCGTAGGCTGAGGCTCCCATTTCTTTGAAGGAGGTCAACTGAGGGTCATTCTGAACTGCTAGAGACTCCTTAGTCTCTTCATTAATGGTCCACTTCCTCAATTTTCAAGCCACAGTTAGAGTCCATTTCAACCTTCAAATTGTTTTTGCCTCTTCTTAGCTTTCATTTTTTGCTGTTTAATCAGGTTTCACTGCTATGTATCCAGGAATTAGGAACTGATTAAATTATGCTACATCCGCATGAGGAGATACTAAGTAGCTATTAAGAAATTTTGGCCCAAATTTGGTTTTTGCCCAGTTTTTACAAGCAGTTTTGTATTTAAGTTCTAAACTACAATATTCACCTAATTTTTGAAATTGAGGGATGATGTTTTGAAAAATATGTTCCTGAATATTGAATATAATTTTAAATAAGTTAACATTAAATATACCAAGTATGGAAGGATAGTTTTATATATATATATATATATATATGATAAATATAATCATTAATTCACTTGGCAATCATTTCAGTTTTTCTAGAATGAAAATGTATTATTTGTATAATAAGATTTTTAAAATTATAATTTTAGAACAATGGTGACAGGAAATGCTCATACCATCAAAACTCTAAAAATAGAGGACAGAGAAAAAAATGGGTTGTTTTATTACACTGGGTGGTCTTTTTCGCATACATGGTCTTGATTATGGCTGGCTTTTACTTTGTGATTTATACTCTTTTGTAAAAGAAAAATATTAAATAATCAAACTTGTTAAAACAGTATCTATTAAAATGGAGCATGAGTTTGCAAAGCATTTTTACTTACATTATTTTCATTTAAGCCTAACAACTCCAGTTCTTCCCAGCATCCCATGAAGCCTCACCACAAAATCATGTGCATGGCTTCTTGAGGACTGCTGTCATTCAGGAAGGGTGTTGAAACTGCATCATCTTGGACACCATATTCTTTTAGTAGCCCATTTTTAAAAGAACAAGTGCATGGATCTATCTCAGTCTGTTTAGGCAGCTGTAACAAAATACCGCAAACTTGGTATCTTACACACAATAGAAATTTATTTTTCCAGTCTGGAGGCTGTAAGTTTAAGATCTGGAAGATTTTGTGCCTGATGGAGCCTACTTTCTGGATCATAGAACAATAGCTTCTTGCTGTGTCCTCACAAAGTAGAAGGGGCAGGGCAGCTCTCTGGGACCTCTTTTTAAAGGATAGTAATCTAATTCATGACAGCTCCTCTTCATGACTCAGTTACCGCCCAATGTCCCCACCTCCTCAATTCATCACATGGTGATTACGATTTAACATATAAATTCTGGTGGGCACAAACATTCAGACCAGAGCAGCATCTTAAAATTTTTACTATATTCTATTTAAATGGCTGTACAACTGTTATATGCAAATCCATACAAAGCATTAAAAAGCATCCACTAACATGGAATTATTTTAACAACATGATATTGCATATAAAAAGCAGATGGCAAAGGAACATGGATAATGCAAAGCTGCCTATATAAAATTATCTTTCTATGGACCTGGAAAGGCATATGGTGTTATACACAGAGAGAGGTCTGGAAGAATGCTCACCAAAATGTTGATAGTGATTATTTTTGGGTTGTAACATTTCTAGAGATTTTTGTTTTTGTTTTTATAGCTTTTAAGAAAATTAAACTTTTATAAACAGAAAGATTAAAGACTGAAAAAGGCCTAACTCAAATTTTAACTATTTTATTTTTTAAAGGAGTGACTGGTATAAAACACCAGAAGAGGTCTTAATGTTTAATGAGAAGATTTAAGCAATTGATGAAAATTGGGAACAGCAGCTCGGTAGCTTCAAAGGCCTTTTCAAACCTCCACAGCTTAGGCTTCTATTAGCATTTCTGCTTGGCTCTGGGAGACAGAAGGTAAAGAAATCATAAATATTTAGAGTTGATAGGGGCATGGAGAAGAAAGTAGGATTAACAGAGTTACCATAACCCTGAGAATCCAGGTGTGGTGGGATCTCAGCTCCAAGTTGACATTAAGAACACAGTTCTCCGCAACCAAGCTATGGACAAATCTTAAGACTTCAGAGAACTGAGCAAGTGGAAGTTATCTTAACAGTGACTGTGTCCAGCCCTTTCCCATGGTACATGATCTCCTTAGCAGTGGATCTGGTAAGTGACCATTCAGCCTTTGTTTGAATGCCTGTAGGGATAAAAATAATTCGCCATCCCACAAGGATATTCATTGGATCTTCAAATGGCACAGATTATTTAGATGTTGATTCTTTATGTAATCTGATTTCTGCTCCCTATGCCTTCAGCCCTCTGGCTCTACATCCGGATGAAGGTCACATCTCTCTTTTATAGGAGAGTTTTAGATATTTGAAACATGCATCAGAATTCATTTCTCTACCTCTTTTCTGGAACAGAGCCTCATTCTCCTGCTTAAATATCCACCGCTGTGGTCATGTCTCATGCACATAATTCAGTTTATCTTTACTATCTGTTCAGTACAGAATAGGGTAACAATTATCTCCTCTACCTTTTTCTGGACCTTTTGATTCTAATTCAAACAAAAAGCACATTAGTTTGGGGAGAAGCAGCCTTTTCACATGACTGCTTATTTACACTGTTTCAATTAAAAAAAATCTTATAGGTAAGTGATATTATTCAGTCAACTCTCTCCTACAATTATACAGACGGTGTTCTTAACTCAGATGCTGGCCTTTCATTTAAATCTATTAAATATTTTATATTAGAATAAGAACATCATTCTTTTGAATACTGAATCTTTCATCTGATGTTTTCTATACTCCTCAGTTAGAAGACGTCTTCAAATTTGTTACATATGTCCTATCTTCATCCAAATCATTGATGAAATGTTAAATGAAGCAAAGCCATGAATATATTTCTAAACCATGAATAAATTGACATTTTCTCCCATCTTTCAATCCATTGGGAATCTACTTGGGCTTATTGCTAATATTTTCCTGAAAGTCTGTATTTCTAACAAGCTCATGGGTCAGTGGTTCTGGTCTGAAGATCACAGTTTGAGAAATAAAGATCATCAGTTGGTAATGAAATTCACATGTACCTTAAAGCTTGCTACGTCTGCAGCCCTCTGGCCCTATATCTGGAAAAAAGCCACATCACTCTTTTGATAGGGGAGAAGCACAGATCCAGAGCATTGATTTTCAAACTTGCCTATACATTTGAACCACCTAGTAATTTCTTAAAAACAACAACCAGAGATCCCTGTTTGTAAAAAGCTTACCAGGTAATGCTGTGCATTTAGGTTTACAGCAGTTCTTAATCTTCACTCTGCATCAGAAGATTAAGAACTACTGCTGTAAACCTAAAAGCATAGCATGATAGCAAATATTGCAATTGTAAATAATTCACATTGCCTTTGTTTCTAATTTCACTTAGAAAGAGAAAAAACCTCACAAAACAAAAATCCTGCCTATTGTGTAAAAAGGCTGGTGCCACAGCTGAAAAAAATACAAATCAAGATTCTGATTGGAAGCATGCACGGATTTGAACTAAATTGGGCCACCTGAACCCAAAATCAGTTTGCAAATCTCATCAGCATAATTTACCCAATATGATCTCCAAGGCTTCAGGTTAAGTTCTTCAATAATCAACTTAGGAAAGTGTAAGAAGTGATATACATCTCAGCTAGAATTGCCTAAGTGGTTGATCTCAACAGACCTAGAGGCCATCAGTCAGAAAAATTTAGACACACAATCTTTGGAGGCATATGAATTGAGAAAGTAATCATCAATTTTTCTTAGTGTTAGCTCCATTACTTCAGAGCAGAGCAGGTCAGTCTGCATTCAATTTAGGCTGGAAGACTTTGTAAACGATCAAAGGCTGAAAAGTGACAGTGCTTACAGAGCCCTGGTGTTAAAATATCATCAATGACTTCAATTTTGTCTTTTCTTCCACCATCTGGACAGGACAGTAAATTGGATGGGATGGCTGCTGCCTGCATTTCATAGACAACAGAAAATGCACTGAAGCCTGTGAAAGTGCAATTTTCTTTGTTATGGCAACAAGATGGCACAAGGCATGTGAAGGGGCAGTTTGGTGACCTTGCCATAGCTCTCTGGGTCTCCTTATGCTGCTTCTTGTGCATGACTGTCTATGGTGAAAACATGTGAGAAGTCCAAGGAGGTCTCTGCTGGGCTTTGTTTCTGTGTTACACATTACAATGGGCAGGGCTGACTCCTTATAAGTAGATGAGATCCAAACACCGTGGCCCAGAAAAGGAAATCTAGACACCTGGATTTACTTATACCTAAGAAAGGGAAGGGAAGGAAAGGGGAGAGAAGGCAGTAGATACTGCCTAGTTTGAGAATGTCAATACTTTTCGATCAGGTTCTGCTTTCATAAATGAAATAATTAGCATTCTTTTTGGACCTAGCATGATATGAATTCTAATAGTCATAATAATGGTAACAATAACTGAGCTAGCAATTATTAAATATCACTATATGCCAGAAACTAATTTTTTATTTTTTGATAGAGATAGAATCCCACTATGTTGCCCAGGCTTGTCTCAATCCCCTGGTCTCAAGCAATCTTCCTACCTTGACCTCTCAAAGTGCTGGGATTACAGGTATAAACTTCTGTGCCCAGCCTATTCTAAATACTATATGGGTATTGACTTATTCAAATATTTTTTAGTAGATACCATTTTATGATGATTTTATACATGGAAAAACAGGGTTCATAGAGGTTAAATGACTTACTCAAAGCCATACAACTCATAAGTAGAAGAGAGACAAGATTTTAACCCAATAACGTAACCTCCAAACCTGAGCCCTCAGCCACTGCATTTATTTTTCTCACACTGATATTTACATTTACCATCCTCTGAACATTTAAATGGAATTGTGAAAAAAAAGTTCCACTTATGATCATATAAAATTCTCTAACTACAATTATTAGATAGCATGAGCCAAACTAAGAAAAGAGGCAGAATTCAGCAAAGGAATCAGCTAAGTTCCTCAATAGGATTGTTTCCACATCTCCTCTGTTTAGCTTTCCACCCAGCTCCCTCATTGCAGCTGCTGTCTGACATCACTGATGCTCTTCTTTCACCTTCTCTTCATCGCTTCCCTTCTACTCAGCAGGCTTTTCTTCACTCTCTTTTCTTTCCATGACAGATTTCATGCTCTGTCACATCAATTATTGTCTTACCAACTCCTTTGTCTGTTTTCTTTCTATTGACTCATCTAGGAAAAAGCCAAACCCTCAATGAATCCACATGCCGAGTTCTCTGAATCCACAGTAGGATGATGGAGAAAAGGCACACAATTTCCTAGATGGGCTCCACTCAAAAATCACAAGCACCTACTTGATCAGAGCCATTTGTGCCATAGGCAAAATTTCTATCAATCCCTAATCAGCTGCTCCTCCATTCACTGAAGGAATGATTTCAGATCTTCTTTACCTCTCACAGCTCTAATTCTACTACTTTACACTTGTCCACAGCAGATGATCTCATTTAATTCTGAGAAATGTAGAGCCCATCAGAATGTATCTTTCTCAACTTCTGGACTAAACCTGCAAATTCATCTGCATCCACACCCACACTTTCCTCATTTCCTTCTATTTAGGAGAAAATGCGTCTCTTCCCCTATCTAACATTAATTCTGCACAGTGTGCTAGTGCCCTACATTTTGTCTTCTTACTTTCTTGAGGACGTGGATCTTTCAGGTACCTACCTCCTTTCCCTTGTATCTTCCATGTTTCACTCTCTAATGCCTCCTTTCCACTGGCATTTAAACATGCTCAAGTGCTCTTATCTCAAGAGATGAGGAGATACTCCAACCCTCCATCAAATATTGAATTCATTAGTCTTAGTCATCCCTCCACTCCTTGTCCTCCTCCTCTTCTTTGTCTTTGTCTTTTTCTTTCTTTTAGAGATGAGGTCTTGCTATGTCGCCCAGGCTGGAATGTAGTGGCTATTCACAGGCCCAATATTACTACTAATCAGCAAGGGAGTTTTGACCATCTTCATTTCTGACCTGAGCCGGTTTACCCCTCCTTAGGCAACCTGGTGGTTCTCCACTCTGAAGAGGTCACCATATTGATGCCAAACACCTGACTGGTATAGCATACTACAGCCCAGAACTTCCAGGCTCCAGCAATTCTCTCCCTTCAATCTGTCTAGTACTTGGGACTACAGGTGCACCCACTGCATCTGGCTAAACTTCTTGAAAGAATTATCCTCCTTTGTTGTTTCCACATTCTTTTTCTTACTTATTCCTACTCACTGCAAAATGTCTTCCCATTTATTTATTCCTAAATAAATATTCCTCTCCTTTTCAAGTTTAAAACATGTATTTAAAATATAATTTATAAAATGCTTAATATGCTGACTCAGGAGCTCATGGTGCAGGGTGAGATGGGGTGTGCAGGTGCCTACTACAGGAAAGCAAGACTACAAGGGTGTGTAGTGAGTCATCAGCACTGCTAGCCTCCCTCTCATACCCTTCTGTTCAGATACCCTCAAGGGGTCCATGTACACTTCTGGGATAATGCAACCAGGAAACAGGACCTCAGAGGTTTCTTGAGTCTCTCCACCAGAAAAGCTGAGCGTAGCCCTGCCAGCCCATCCTCGAGCAGGGTATCCTTAGATGGGGCAGAGCAGGATATGGCAGGTGGATTCTGGAAGGGGCTTATGGTAGCAGATGAAGTTTTTTCTCCTGCCTGTAGGTGGAGATCACCCTGATTGAGTTGGCTGAGAAGGACTGGTTACCAGGTCTGAACCACCAGCTCCTTTGCTTATTGGCTGACATCAGAATCGTGGCTCATGGGAAGCAGTTAGCTGGGAGGTCTGAGGCCTGGCTTGTGGGGCTAGAGAGGAGCTGGGGAAAAGGGACAGTACCATGAAGGCAGATAAAGGGGTGGGAGCCTTAGGCTTCTTCCCCTCATCCCCTTGGAGTTTTCCAAGCTGAAGTCTGCAACTTACTACTAAAAAAAAAAAAAAAGAAGAAGAAGAAGAAAGAAAACTATAAAAAAAAAGAAAAAAATTACAGCCTACCAACACACACACACACACACACACACACACACACACACCCCAAAACTATTTTATCATATCCCCTCCTACCTCCTCCCAAAATAATAGTTTCCTCTTTTCTTTCTTTCTTTTTTAAAATTTTTGCCTGTTACCTCTCCATCTGGGAAGTTCAGGGCATTATTGCTGGTGGGTGTTGATAGGCACACAGTGGGCAAAACCCTGTCTTTGGCCAAAGGGGGGTGGGTGCACCAGGCACTGCCCCATCGTCAATCTGCAGACACCCACCAGCCAGCCTTCCCTTTGGCTCCCTCCAGAGGGGTAGGGGCAAGGCAAAAACAAGTGGTCTCAACTGCTCAACCTTCAGCACTGCTGGCCTTTCCGCCCAGTCTACTTCTGCACACTTCTCCGATTGAAATGACAGTCTCATCTTGGGTCAGAAACCACTGTCGCGTGAGGGATGGACATTATACATTTAAGATGTGGACACTTGGTTGGGTCAGTGGAACCGTAAAGATAGCAGCCAGCTTTGTTCCTTGCCCAATCCTGGGGGTCATTCCCCTTCTTACTGACTGAAGCTCTGCTCCAGCTCTGCTCATGAACAGTTCCTGGCTTCACATAGTTATAAGGCTGTCCTGTGGACTAGTCACTGACTCAGCTGGTAGCTGGCCTTTCCTCCTAAGGAGAAGATGTTCTAGAACATGGCTTGCTGGTTTTGGCTGAGCTGCCATTCCCAAAGCAATGCTGACAGCCTGCTGAACCAAAGGTGAAGTGGGCTGTGAAACCTAGTTTGCCGCCTTGGGCACCCTAAATGCTGCCCTAATTGCAAAACCACACAACCACTCCAGAACATATTTGCTGATTAGGAGTGGGGAGGCCATCTGGCTAGCTGAGCGATGAGGCACAGTGCAAGGGAAAGAATAGGAAAGCCTGAGAGAAGCTGGGTCGTACACCCAGAGCTGCTCTGGGCAGCTGTCCTCCTAGCCTCTTATACCTGAAGGAACCAAAGCCAATTTACAGGAGTTAGGGACAGAGGAAAACAGCCTTGATTCCAGGGCATCACTCTGACAAAAGGATGAAGGGTAGTCTAGGCCTCTGGAGAACGAGTCTGTCATCAATTGGCAGTGCAAAGCTTTAATTTTCTCAGTTTTATTCAGAATGGTCTGCTCCCAAAGTACTGATTTCCAGAGGCAATGTACCAGGTATAGTTACTGAGCTGGGGCCATCAATGGAGATGGAGCACCACAGACCCTTAAGAGTTCAAGCCTTGCTGGAGTTGGAAGGTCTAACTACCCTCTAACCATACCAGGCAGATGGCTGAGAGTCCTGGAGCCAGACTCTCTTCTGGTCTTCCTTGTGCTGACAGTGAAATACTGAACAAGTCTCACATCCTTTGCTTTTAGGCCCAGGAGTACATTCTCACTCCCTGACACTCCCTGCTCTCTTCTAGAATTAGTAACCTTGGCTGGTAGAGAACCACCCTGAGTAGTATGGGAGGAGGAAGTCTGTTCATTTTCTCTGTCTCCCAAAATACCTCCCCAGGTACTCTGAGCCTATAGAACTAGTCTGGTCTCTAGGCAAGGCCAAGATGCTCTGGAACTTAGCTGGGGTCAGGATGTCTAGGCCTGGTGTGTGAATTTGTCTTGGGGCTACAGAGCCCTGCCCCTTTTCTGGGAGGCAGTAGGAATACTAAAGCTAAGCTCACTCAAATCCTATTGGTTAATAGTTCTAGTGAATTTCCCCAAAACATTTTTAAGTCAACTACCAAACTACCTTTTCTCAATTAAAAAATCATTAAACTGCTAAAATCCCACCCATGCATTTTTTTCTTACAAATCAAATATTTGTATAAACAAATGAAAATAAGAAAAAAAGAAAGACTGTTTTCAAATGGAACTTTTTATGTGACTAAGACACCATCTTGGGTGTGAGTGGGCAGGAGTTCATATTTGTGTTTTGAAATCCCAAATTAATGAGCATGTAAACTGTTATTGGTGGCACTGGCTTTACCCCAAGTGGCCAAGTGGCACTGTTTGACTCTCTACCCTGAATCCTTGATGGGTACCCCCAATCATTCCCTGATTCCCACCCTTTCCCTTTCCATTGACTTAGAACAGCCCTTGTAGATGTGCCAATCACAGGAGGCAGTGGTAAATGGAGATGGGCACAGTATATGAGGTTCAAGTTCCCAATGGGTGCAACAAGGAAGAACACAGTACAAGCAAGTTAGGTGTTCTTTCTGCTCGAATCCAGCTGTTTTCCAGGTCAGTGCGGCCTGTGGAGGATGACCTTGGAGGCAGTGATGGTTGCACCCTTTCTTGCCTGCATTTAACTGCACTGTTTGAAGCCTTGTGATTCATCAGGACCAAAGGCTGTCTGATCACATTATTGGGCTGGCTACTGTATTTGGGTTGGGGGATCATGGTTTGCCCATCAAGTATGAATTTCTCATGCTCCCTTTTTGGGCCAGCAAGGCCCAGGATCCACCTCTGGCTGCTGTGTGCTCTGTCCCTGCTATGCTAGGGACTTGACTAGGAGAGTTAGCCCTGCACTATGCTTGGGACTTGATCAGAAGGGCTGGCTCCTGCTGTGCTAGAGAGTTGACTGGGAGGACTGGCTGCTGGTGGAGCTGAGGCTGTTGACCCCACCATGCTGGCGGGCCTCTAGAGTATGTAGATCTGTGGAGTGGGCCCCATGGGAAGACTGTTGTCCTGAATCACCATGAATATTTTGAGAGAATATTTGGATTTCCTGGTTATCTGCTGCCTCCTCTCAACTCTCAGCGATTTCTTCATCTTCCATTTACTTGCTACCGTCTCTCCTCCCTCCATTCTTTTTTATTCACATTTAATTTATCAGTCACTGTGTTGACACCACTGCATCCTCCTAAAAATGCTTTTTCCCCTGCATAGGTTTCCATGTCACCACCCTCTCATCACTTTCTTCTTAATTCCCTGGCATTCTGGCTCAGTCTTTTCAGAGCTCTGATCTCGTTATACTCTCCTGGGCTGTACCATCCTTTCTCATGGCTTCAATTGTCACATTTATGCTGGTAAGCCAAGAATATGTATTTGCAGCTCAGACATTTCTACTGGGCTTCCAACTCACACATCCAACTACTTGGGCATCTCCACTTAGAAGTACCGTACATGCTACAAACCAGCCCCTAAATGTAATGGAATTCCGTATATCCTGCCTGAGACCTATTGTTCTTTTGTTTTCCTAATGGCAATGCCAGCCATCTCACCAAGAAGCTTCATAGTGGTCCTCATGTCTTCCTTTATCTCAATAACTTACATCTATTAATCAGTCTCCAGTTGTGATTGAATCTATGTCCAGATTCATTTTCTCCGTTGTCACAGCCACTACCCCTTTTCAAGTCACCATTTTCACTAACTTGGACAACGGAAACACCCTGTTAACTTGTTTCCCATCCTGACCTCCCATTTGTTTTCCACATTGCAGCTACATTTTCTAAGTACAAATCTATTTTTCTCTTTTTAACACCCTTGGATGTCTGCTCTTTACCTTGGAATAATGTCACTTAAGCATAGCTCTTCCTAAAGGAAAGGAAGCAAGAGAAATGTGTCTCTTCTCTTCCTACACAGGCCTATATTTAACCTAATGTGTTTGTCTGAGTTGTTCGATTCCATGGAGATTGGTGCCATAGAAATCAATAAAAGAACCAAACAGTGCAGGCAATGGCACAAGCATGCAAAGGAGGAGTGAGGGAAAGAAAGGGAGAGAAAGAAGAAGAGTTGGAGAGAGAAGAGAAGCAATGGAGAAAGAAAGCAAGAGCAAGAAATAGCAAGAGAGAACACAAGAGCAAGTGCCTGAGGATCCTGAGGGTGAAGTGCCAGGACAGACAGGCAGTGGGGCAGCAGCCTCCTTGGCAATGAGTACCCCCTGGCAGTGGTAGTGCTGCCTGTGCAGTCCACCCTGACCCCATGTTTTTCTTTGAGGAGTTTGGGGGTGATTACGGTTGGCCTCAGAGCATCTTCATAGTCTTTCAACAGATTGTCAGATATGAGCAATCTCACAGCAGAGACAGATCCTGACATATTCCAAACTGCCTCAATCTGTGGTATAAGTAGGGGAATGTTAGAGTAGGAAATTAAGATTTTTTTTTTCAAAAACAAAGAATAAGCACCTAAACTGAATGAATAAAGAAATACAGTTAAGGGTATTTTATTCTAGAATGGTCCAAATCTCAAAATATAAATTCGAAGTTTGCGTTGAGTACACATGTAGACATAAGAACATGAACGTTTTTCCTTCCCATTAACTACCACAGAAGCATATATCTGTGCCAATTTGACTTACTTGGTCTGCTGAAAATAAAGAAGCAAAGGTAAAAAATTCTCGTTTGGCTTTTTTCTACAAAATTTGTCAGAAAACTAAAACTAAAAGTTTGACTAGCCATGTAGTCTTATTTCATAAAAGCTGTATGAAATGAAATATGCCATTTGTTCCTTGGCCTCCTTAATGAAAGATGAATCTATAAAGAAAGTGAGGAGGGTGAGAAGAGAGAGAAAAAAGATTTTAAGCAACAAGAGAAGTCCAGTTCTGAAATGTGTACATTTGTAAGTCTGAACCATCATAGTACATGAAGGACCAATAAAAATTACAAGTATTAGAGATATCATTACAATGCACCTTGTTATAATTCAGATTAAAATCCTATACCATCTTAATGATACTAGCTCCAATTTTTTCAAGTGCTTACTAATGTAGCCACTGTATTAAGTATCGTAAATCATGATTCTATTTGATCCTCTCAACAAACCTGCTTTACTAATGAAGACTCAAGGCTCAGTGAAACTAAACAGCTTGTACATATACACACCACAGGAAAAGGTGGGGCTGACATTGGAGAGCCAGCAGCCTGACTCCAGAACTCTTAAGTGTTATGCCACACCCCTTTATCCCCTGAAATATTCTTTGCCTAAAAAATGTGATATATAATTTGTTTAGCTTATAAAAGGGGTGCTTATCAATTATATTTCCTAAAAGCTGCAAAATAAATAAGTTCCATTATTCAAAAAAGCTAATGTTTTTGAAATATTAAAATTTAACTGTGGAATGGGAGGGGAAAGACTGGAGAGATGGGAAAAAAACTAAAGAAGCACATGGAAGGCATTCTATTGGATGTTAGTTTTTTAAACTCAATCCCACTGATTTGTTAGCACAGCTTTTTAATTTTTTAGCTATTTTTAATTTTTTCATTAAAAACAGATTTATTAAGATACAATTCCTATATTATAGAATTCACCCATTTAAAGTGTATAATCCAGTGGTTCTTAGCATGTTTACAGTTGTGATGGTAGCACAGCTTTTTGACAAGAACGTCTTTGGGATCTGTCCTCCTCTAGAAACGGTATCAAAAGCCATGAATATTTGCAGATTAAACAAATACACAAACAGAGGTTAATTAAGTCAGCATTGTCCATTCTCTAAGCCAAATAGCCTGTTGTTATGACAATTGCATTGGGGTGTGGACTGTCACAGGATTAAAGTGTTCCCAGGTGAGGCTGTACCCCTTCCATGAGTAACAACTAACATTGATTGTAAGTCAACAGTCCTTAGAACTGCTCCCCATGTTGCATCAGGGAGTTAGATCACAAGTTGTAGGCAGCACCTTGTCTTGGCTTTGCCTATGATGAAGTCTATTGTTTGTAATGCCAAGTATTGATCATTTGTTAGATAGTCCTCTGTACCCTTGTCAAAGCACATGCTATTAATACTACGATGATAAACACCTCAATGTGGTTTCTTATACACATTAGGTAAAAAATATTTGTTACATAAATTATGAAAGTCGCTACTTGTTTATTGAACATGTACTTTGCCATGTACTTCACAAATATCTTTAAATCTCAGAGGAATCATGTAAAGAAGGCAATATCATAGTCACTTTTCAGATATGAAAACTAAAGACTCAAGACTAAATAGCTAGTGTCTTGGAGGTAGAGATTTAAAGCCTATTCAGGCTGATTCAGTTGGCATAGTTGGAAGAGAGGAAAGAAGGAAGGGAGGGAGGGAGGGAGGGAGGGAAGGATAGAAGGAAGGAAAGAAAGAAAGAGAAAGAAAGAGAAAGAAAGAGAAAGGAGGGAAGGAAGGAAGAAAGGAGGGAAGGAAGGTAGGAAGGAAAGAAGGAAGGAAGGGAGAGAAAAGGAGAAGATCTGAAACTTTTTTTGAATTTTCACAACTTAGGATTTCACCTCTGACATGCATTTTGACAACAATTGCCAAAAGAAGAAATTATAATTTGTGAGTTTTCAGTTAATCAAATTGCCTGCATGACATGAAAAACACTGATCAGACATGCCCATAATAAGTGAAAAGAAACGCTGTAGGCAGATGTTTTCAAAAGGCAAATAAGGGTGAGCAGTGTGTTGAAGATGTTAATTTTCATGATTGCTGTCTTTGCTGTTTTGCTTCATTGTTCTTCACCCTGCCTGGCCTAAAAATAATACAAAATAACGTGAGGGAGAATTAGTTTTCATGGCCAGTTATTTTTTAAAAAGAGATCAGAAAAATGAGAATCAAGGGTGGAATTTCTAGAATTTTCCCCTACAGTTTCCACACCTGGCCTCACAGTGTATATATGTGGCTCTACCACAGCTTGTCCCGCTGAAACACCACTGGCCATCAAATTCAAAGACTAAGAGATAAACTCAAAAGGAATGCAGCCTAAGGACAAGTTGATTTTTGGTGAATTCCAAATTAGTTTTCCTCTTATAAAATGGCTTCCATACATTTTTTTTTTTTCCAATGAACAATAGCTAATTTTTGAAAGAATAAATAAATGTGAGCCTTCTTGGTGAAGAGCTTGGGTTGCAGAGAAGGCTTTGCCATCTGTGCATAGTACATTAGAATAGAATCGCTCTGGGAAAAGGTTGTCTGTGTTGCTTGCCTTTATGAGATGACATTTAAATAAAAGAACTGGTTTACTTTTTATTGATTTCTGTACATTACAAGGCATTTTGAAGGGAAATGTGTGAATAATGGAACCATGTGCTGTTTGTACAGATGGAGAGCCTTGTAGGCCCTGTGTGCCCATCCGTGGTGGCTGTAAAAGCTATTGAAGGAAATTAGGATCCTGGGGTTTCCCACTATGCTGTTTATCTCTCAAAAACTCAACATACGAATGCATAGTCACTTCCACAGTCTTTTTATTTTAAGATCTCAAAAACAAGCTTCTATAGGTGTATGTTGTGTGTGGCTGGAGGGCTGCTGGGGTATTAATGATGAGGGAAGGGAGAGGGAAAGAGAAAGAGAGAGTGCACGAGAGCTCACAACTCAGGGTAACATATTTGAAATTTAAAGCACTCTAATATTCAGACTTAAGATTTTCTGGCCAGGTGTGGTGGCTCATTCCTGTAATCCTAGCACTTTGGGAGGCCAAGGGGGGTGGATTGCTTGACCCCACTTTGAGACGAGCCTGGGCAACATGGTGAAATCTCATATCTCCAAAAAATATAAAAAGTGGCTGGGCATGGTTGCATGCACCTGTAGTCCCAGTTACTCAGGAGGCTGAGGTGGGAGGATCACCTGAGCCCGGGAGGTCAAGGCTAAAGTGAACCATGATTGTGCCATTGCACTCCAGCCTGGGTGACACAGTTAGACCCTGTGTCAAAAAAAAAAAAAAAAAGGTTTCCTTTGTCTGGAGATGATGCTGTCTTGTTTACCCAGTTTCCTTGTAAACTACCATGTTAGGAATACACTCACACACTTACTAGCTGAAGACATATCTGAGAAAATTATGTCCTAACCTGGAACAAGCTGACCTAAATCATGTAGGAGACAGCTGTTCCCTTCCTAAGCTGAATGCTCAGCCATAATAGGAAGAACCTGTTTGTCTCCTCGAGTTTCTTCTTCCAAGGTTGCTGAAGTGGGACTCTGGTGTTCCTGATAAGAACCTGACCAGATGCAGCAGGCTAAAGACAAGATAGAGTCCAGTGTTGACCTTTCACTGAATTTTTCCATGTTATAATATCATTATAATACCAAAAATCACACCCAGGCATAGAGAATTAACATGCTAATGGGACATGAGACCCACGGAGAAGCCCCACCTTTACATGCCTACACACTGCTCTTTTCCCCATCTCAACTTCTTAAAATGACAAGAGCCACACTTTTCAAAGACCTAGCCCCAGGATCCCATTCCCATACACTGTTCCCTTGCATTGCTTGAGCTACAAGCCTGTTAAACTTTGCCTGAGAACAATTTCTGTTTGGCGTTGTGTTAATTTCTATTTATATAAGCGCCAAGAACTCAGGGTCCAAGCTGTGATAACATAGGTTTTTCTTTCTTAGCCTGTACTCAAACTTCCTTATCTCTTGCTATACTCTTCCTTTTAGCTTGCAGTTTACTACCCAGTAGTAATCACCTTAATTACTTTTAAAATGGAAGTTGACCATTTGCAATAGAAAATCACATTTTGCAAATATTAAATAAATGCATCTTACCTTTCTTTTAAAATCTTATTATCCTGTAGACTTCTACCTTCCGAGTAAACCTTGAGGGTAGAAGTCTACAGGATAATAAGATTTTATTATTATAAAACAGCAAGCTTAAATAGCAGGCCAAAGGGAGAGTTTTCCAAATTTAGTTTATAAAGTAGGCCTGGAGATCTTATATGACTGAGTTGTCTCCCCTAAGGGGGAAGGGAATGGCTATAATAGGCAGTGTAGCTAATAATTAATATACAAGTGGAGATATTTATAGGGTAACTAAAGGGAGAGAGAGACAGACAGAGAAATGGAGTGACAGAGAGAGAAGGAAAGATGAACCTATAAGAATATGGGATTTGTTTGAGCATCTTCCCAAGGCGAATTTATTTTCTTTATGACTTCTGTGTAGGTATTCTACAGACCCGTTGGGTTATTCAGCGTAAGATTTAGGACTGTGTATCCATCAACAATAGAACAAAGAAACAACAATAATGATAAGAATAAGTAGATATAAGGGTAATCCTCTTCCCTTACCTGAGTTCCAGCCTGTATCCTAATAGGAGCTTCCGGCTGGGCACAATGGCTCACACCTGTAATCCCAGCACTTTGGGAAGCCAAGGCAGGCAGATCACGAGGTCAGGAGTTCAAAACCAGCCTGACCAATATGGTAAAAACCCTGTCTCTACTAAAAAAATACAGAAATTAGCTGGGCATGGCGGCGCGTGCCTGTAATTCCAGCTACTCAGGAGGCTGAGGCAGGAGAATCATTTGAACCCAGGAGGTGGAGATTGCAGTGGGCTGAAATTGAGTCACTGCACTCCAGCCTAGGTGACAGAGCAAGACTCCATCTCAAAAAAAAAAAAAAAAAAAAAAAATAGGAGCTTCTAACTCTTGTAATCCTTTTAGGAAATATTAGGAATATAGCTAGTGTGTGACTTCATTCACCTAAAAAAACCGGTGAGAGTTTACTACCATTAGGTGGCATTTCATCTCTGGGCAGGCGTTCATTAGCAATCATCACTTATGTGTTGCTCTACCTCTCACAATTTAGTTTGTGCTTCTTGTCTCATGGATCAGCAAGGCTTCAGCTCTCCAACAACTCTTATTTCCCATGCAATAGCCAGAGGCTTGTGCCTTCTCAATCAGAGTACAATTTAAGCTGTTTGTCACTACAGCCAAACCATTAAGGAAACAGATATTGGTCTTATATGGTGCCTTGTGTCTGTTGTTTAGTCAGAACCCAAAAGAGAGATGTCATCAATTAAACTGCTAAATTCCCAAAATGTAGAGCCAAATCTCATTTGTTTTTGCAAAAAACTGAAAATTTTCTCTCATCGTAAGGGTTATTTCCAGTGTTCCAATTGCCTTTGGATATGCCGGCAGATGTAAAACTAGATAGGTTAAATCTCTTATGCATTCATTCAGTCTACGTTAAACCCTCTAGATGTTTTTACTCCAGAGGGTCCATAGATGTGGTGCAAGGGCCCATGAATCTCTTAAATGCAGGAGAATATATATGTTTTTTTCTAGCATATGTATTTATTTTTCTAGGGGATGAAACCTTTTTCACTGATTCCTAAAGACTTCCATAACATAAAAAGTTTCTCATGGGACCCTCAAAGAGTAAAGAAGCAACTATAGTGTAGGACAGAGGATCCCAGACTTTGTAGCCCTCAGTGTCTCAGTGTTTCTATGTGTCCCGGCTAAAACATAAATACTAAATGGATTGTTACGTAGCTAGGTCCAAGTAAAAGGTGGAAGGAGAATGTGTGGTAAGAGGAGGTTGCTGAGTAGGTAGGTATGGCCAAGTGTATGAAAGACTTTTTAACTGTGCCAAACAATTTAAACTTTATCTCTTGCTCAGAGGATCCTTTGAAATGGTCTACAAAGTGCAGTGACATGATCAGATTTGAGCATTAGCAAGCTTTGTCTGGCTGCAGAATAGAAAATGGTTTCAGGGCAGTAAAACTGAAGATGACAAGGCCAGTTAGTCTCCAAGTCTGCCGAGTAAGAAGCAATAAGTGGGACAAGGGAAAAGGGAAAACGAGGAGTACTAACTCTTTTTCCTTTCTGTCTTTGAACAATTTTACCTTCCAATAACAACAATAAGAATTGTCTGAGTGAAACCTCACCTACCTGCTAGACCTGGGCAAGGACATTTTATACATTATTTAAAATTCTTACAACGACTGTGCAAAAACAGTATTATTATTTTCAATTAATTAATGAGAAAAAGCAGACTTTCCCGTCAACTGGCTAGGACTTAGTTTTATGAGTAAAAATAGAGTCTAATTTACTCTTGTATCACTTAGGATTCAAATTAATTTTAAAGCTTTATTGCTGCCAACTTCCTATTCCTTTCATGACTAAGTTATCATGTTGTGTTTTTTACAAAACAACATGAGAGAGTTTTTAAAACTATCCCAGTCACATATCTAGAAAGTGATGAAGCCAGGATTTTAAAAAAGCCTGCCTGATTCCAAAGCCCATTCCCATTCTAATACCACATTGCCTCTCAATAATTTTCCTTATATGTTGCTTGAGTCTCGTTAGAATGTAAAATGAACTAGGGCTAGATTTTAGTCTACTTTGGCACAATTAATGCCCAGAATGTATCTGGCATATTGTAGATACTTAGTAAATATGAGGTGATTAAATTAGTGTTTTTCATTCCTCTCTCATGTGCTGAGTTCTTTGTAGAGAGCTTGGTAGGGGCTTAATCAATCCTACTCCTGATGTACAACCTTCCCTTAGTTTTTTCTGTCTTTTCTGAAGACATGTTCCTCACTGTCTTACCTAAGAAACAGACTTCTAATTACTCTCGTTCAAGATTATAGGCATTTTGACTTCTAATATCAGAACCCTCCCTAGGTTCACCAGGCTATTATCATAATGTTTATCCAAATTTTCCTTTATATTTATGGATTAAGTAATGTTTATGGCTCTAAAATATGCAAGTTAGAATATGTCAGGATCTTTCAAAAATTATATATCATATTATAAATCAATCCTCCCTGTAATTTCAAATGCCAAAAAACTAAGGAAGTCTGGCTACCTCCTGGTTCAGAACTCTCAATCTGGAAATGTGCCAATTATCAAACGCTAGAAGCAGAAAAGTGGACTCATGGCATTTGGGTCTGTGCTAGTTGGCAAGCCTGGACAGAATTTGACACTGCTTGCTACTGGCACCATGGCTTCTGTCCCACCCAGCTGATGACTGGGAAAATGTAGTCATAATAGGCAGAGCAGCGTGTACCCGAGGTATCTCTGCTGAGGGAAGGCTCCATATTATCAAACACAGTTCATCTGTGCCCAAAGGTCCTGGAATAGACATGGCCCTTGCTTACTTTTTATTCACTTCAGGGCTCAAACCCTAGGACATGCTTCCAGAGTTGTAAGAATGTCAATATTATTGGGGTTCAAACCCAAGTGTTACATGTGTACCACAAGGGTGATAAATAGCAGTTCAGTTTGCACTACCTGAAGTTGAAAATACCCGTATGAATGTAAGAGGGAGGTGACAATGAGGAGAAACTGGACCAAATTTGTGAGCTAGCTGCACTAGCTTTGTGGAGAGAATTAATTGAAGTGCCAGCATCAGTGTCCATGCTGAATAAGTAGAACCTGTAGGGAGGGGAGGCAATGTGCTTGTGTGAGTTGTGTTGCTGGTGTAGGCCAGTGACCTGGCTCTTCCAGACAAAGATCTTCTGCTTGTTCTAAACGCACCCCCACCCCCAACACACACCATGTGTTGGTGCCACTACTACACACTACTCTACTACTAGAAAAATACACATATGTTAGTCTGCTACTAAAATAATTATCTTAATATGCACTTGCTGATTCTTCAGTCCTTTCCAAGTCTGCTAGCTAGGTAGGGTTTGGTTTGGTGAATAGCAATAGTGCCTATTTTACCCTTACTTCATTTAGGATTCAAATTATTTTTAGAGCCTGATTGCTGCCAACTTCCTATTCCTTTCATGACTCTATTATCATGTTGTGTTTCTTACAAAACAACATAATGATGATATTAGCATAATCATCTGTTGATTTCAAGGGATAGGAGTACCTGGTTGACTTTATATGTATTCTCATCCTGGATTTGTGCAGAGAATCATGCTGCTGATTTTGTATCTAAATTACCTAATCTCTTTAAAATCATCAGTTTAACTCTTCAGGTTCATTAAAACAGTGATTTAGGGGTATTCAATATAGTAAAAAGAATTTGTGTATGTTCTGGGAGCCAATTTTTGACCTGGACTCTATGATGAAAGTCTGAAGTACAGTAGTTCAGAATACCAGATAATGTGAGCATTAGTTTAAAAAAAAAATGTAAAGATCTAAAGATCCTGTAGTAGAACCTCCTCATAAAAAACTCAGGTTCTGAGAAGACAGTTAAGTTCCACAGCTGGCTAGTAGATATCTGGGTCTCTAAAATCACCCCAGGCTGTGCTAAATGTTAAAAGTATTTAACAACAGACTGGACACTAGCAAATGACAAAGCCTCTGGAAGCCACAAATGGCTGGTACCAATGAAGGCCAGCTGAGTATAATCCATGACCCAGACTGGTGCCCCCTTTGACTCTCAGAGCCACTCCATTCATTATCACACTGCAGAGCTAAGCTGTTCATCAGCATTTGGTTCCCATGTTCCTAAAAAACCTTCGGATCTTCACTTCTCCCTGGATGCTAAAAGGGTAACTACAGAGATTGTGAATTTAACCAGAGTGCCTGAGTAAATTGTTTTAAGGCATTTTCTTTTCCTGTAGTTAGAGCGTTTTTTGTTCCGACACAGATCCTTGGTATTGAGCTAAGACTTCCTAAATTTGGTCCAATTTCTCCTCATTGCCAACTCCAACACTATTTTGCAAATGAAGAATCCAGGGCACAAAAATCCTAGTAAGTTAAAAACATCCCTGAAACAGAACCCAGATTTCAGAATCTTCGATCTATTTCTCTTGTCAGCACCCACATCGTTCAATGGCTATTTAATAGGATATTACTTGACTTAATACAAAGGAAAAAAAAAAAACAGCCAAGAGTTTTTCTCCCGTCTTTTCGGTATTCCATTTTCTTTTTGTACATCCTCCCCCAAAGAAGTTTTTCTCCTGAAAAGACAAAGTTAACACCCACTTCAAGTGCCAATTAAGAAGAACTTTCCTTCACTGGCTCTGCTAAGCTAATGAAGGGTAATTGCTGTTACCCGCAGACCACAGACTTTAGTAGCAGTAAGCCATCAGGCTGATGCTTCCCAGCAAGACAACTTACTTCTCTCAAGGGTTTCCCCAGGGAATCTATAGTGGCACTTGAAAAGCACATAATTAAGAGCAATAAATAGCAAAATCCCCTAGAGAGATATAAACTATTTATAATAATAACTGTGCAGGCTGGCTGGAGGGGAGGTGTTCCTATTACGTGCAAGAATTTTCTTAATCTGCTCAAATATGTTTTAAAATCTCTTGTTTAAAAGAATTCCTTTAAGCCAAACATAGTCACTCTTCAAGGATCTT
The DNA here is from genome assembly GCA_963573385.1 of Cacajao melanocephalus. NCBI lineage: Eukaryota > Metazoa > Chordata > Mammalia > Primates > Pitheciidae > Cacajao > Cacajao melanocephalus. Next base: position 25,291 of record CAUYLG010058405.1, read on the forward strand.
TGACAAGGCCAAAGTATCAAATTTGGCATTGATTTTATTCTTCATTCTTCTTTATATTAATTCTTAAAATATTTTAATCTTACCATACTACTCAGATCCTACATCACCATTGGTCACTCTTCAGGCTCAGTAGCACATCTTAGGCTTGGGAAGAAAAATGGGATTTGGAGGAATGAATTAAATGGCATAACTAATTGATCTGAAATATAATTCAATTTTTAGTGGGGTTCCCTTGAGCAAGTAACCACTGCTGAGCCTCAGTTTCATCGTTGATAATTCTGGCAGTAATCCATTCTCCATAACAGAGCATTGTGAGACTTGAAGGAGATTATGTGTATAAACGTATTTTTAAACAATAAAATACCAAACCAACTAGTTAAATAAAGTGTAACCATTTCTGCTGCTTCTATGCATTGTGTTCTACAAGTGCCATCAAATCATTTTTGAAACCTAATTTTCCTCATCTTTAAGATCTTCTTGAGAAGTCTTCTCAGTGATTCCTAGTAGCTTAAGAATCTGTGTGTAAAAAAAATTTATATACATATATCTTATCCTCTCTTGATGGGATTGTGGTCTAGATTTAATATGCAGACAATATGCAATGTTGAGAGACTTGAGAGGACAATCAGCAAAAAAAGAGTAAAGGTGTTTCTTCAATTGCTTTTGGTATAGACTCTTGCAATTAAAATCTTAAAAATCCTTTCTCAGTAATGTCCAGGGGACTGGCACCTTCAGGCAATGATTCTAGTCTCTGCTCTGAAGTGTTCGCCATCTCTCTACTTAGGTCAAGGCATCCCCTGAAATTTTGACAGCATGGAGGAGCTAAGCAGAATGTGTGTTCTCTGCAGCTGGACACATCACAACAAGAAATAAAGAGAGGGGTGGACTGAGCTAGGAGGGAGATTCTCTCTTTATGCTTTCTAATCAAAGAAGTAAATCCTCTTGCCTTAGGGAGGGCAGTGTAAGTAATGAATAGTAAGAGAAATAGCTTTTTCATGGAAATCAAAAGTGGATGATAAGCACCCGGCTCCAACCTTGATCATGAATGAATACAGGATCCAATCTGAACTATTTAGTGATTTTTCTCTAGGCATAGAGAAAGCAAAGAGTTGGTTTCATACAATATTTTATTTTTAGCAGACAAGGTGACAGAAAGAGGGGCACTGGAACTTCGATTACTGGTAAGAGGGCTGTTGAAATTATGGACAATGGAATCTAGATTGGATAAGCGTGGAAGATAAATGCAGTAAGACAAATTTGAAGGAAGAATCAATTGCCTGAAGGTCCTGATGAAGTTGGAGAAAAGTTTCAGTGGGTATAGTTCCACAAATAAGCTGAAAGAAAATGAGGGTTTATTCAGAAGGCTGAATTAGTGATTATGAAGGTGGAAGCAATGTCTTGAATGTGACGGGGGGTTGGTAGCAAGAGGAGTGGGTGAGTAGGTCATGGAGGATGAGGCAGTAAAGGAACTAGAGAGCTTCATGTGCTAGACATTTATCTGTCTATACTTGTCTCTTACTTTTATATTCTTGTTATGAGACAGACTTTTCTAGGGACCATGGAGACAGGTAGAGGTTGGTTTTAGCTACCGCATCTTTGTCGAGGTTCATAATGATGTCAAATTATATTCAAGTTAATTTCCATAATAATTGATATAAAGGTGATTCTTTAAGTGTGTCTTAACAATAGCAAAGCCATTTAAAATCTGGGGCACTGTGAAATGAGTATCAATTCATGGCTCTTTTCACTGTTATGAATTATTTATAACACTTGAAATAATATAAATTCAATGGTTGCAATAATACGATATAACACGAATAAAAAGATGATAAATTCTATAATAATGAATTTGAAAATTATTTTATATTAATAAGTCAATGAGGAAATAGGTTAAAGTGGATGGAAATCTAATAGTGATTCCAAGGACATGTCCTCATAGAAAGGCTTTTATGGGTTACCAAACCTCCTGAGAACTATAAGACATTGCTTGACATAGACCATTGGCAAAAAGGACATCAATTGATAGTTCCAAGAGATTCTAGCAAAGCTAAGATAGTAAAGTATCAGCAGAGACACAGGTCTTCAAGAAAGCCACACTTCAGTTCCGTATAAACTCCACCACAACACAAGAGCATTCCATCAAAGCCACAAGTATAGATACAGCACCAACAGCACAATTGATGAAAGAATTGGTAACATAAAAATTTCTGCTCAAAGACATCATCAAAAGAATAAAAAGAGTAAGTCATGGGCTGGGAGAAAATATTTGCAAAGGACATATTTGATAAAGGACTTTTTTTTTTTTTTTTTTTTGAGATGGAGTCTCATTCTGTCACCCAGGCTGGAATGCAGTGGCATGATCTTGGCTCACCGCAAACTCCACCTCCTGGGTTCGGGCAATTCTTTCTAACTCAGCCTCCTGAGTAGCTGGGATAACAGGCACCCACCACCATGCCTGGCTAACTTTTTTTTATTTTTTAATATAGAAGGAGTTTCATCATGTTGGCCAGGCTGGTCTTGAACTCCTGACCTCAGGTGATCTGCCTGCCTCAGCTTCCCAAAGTGCTGGGATTATAGGTATGAGTCACTGCGACTGACCAGGACTGTTTTTTAAATATACAAAGAACTCTTAAACTTCTACAATAAGAAAAAACAACCCAATTAAAAAATGGGCCAAAGATTTCAGCAGACAGCTTAACAGAAAAGATATGGCAGATGATGAATATGCATATGTAAAGATGCTCTACAATGTATGTCATCAGAAAAATGAAAATTAAAACAACAGTGAGACGCCATCACACATCTATTAGAATGGTCCAAATGCAGAATGCTGAGAACACCTAATGCGGGTAAGGATGTGGAGCAACAGAAACTCCAATTCATTACTTGTGAGGACACAAAATAATACAGCCACTTTGGAGGACAGTTTGATGGTTTCTTACAAAACTAAACATACTCATACTGTATGAATCAGCCATTGTGCTGTTTAATATTTATGCAAATACATTGAAGACATGTTCACACAAAAACCTGTATACAAATGTTTAAAGCAGCTTTATTCATAATTGCCAAAACTTGGAAGCAGTCAAGATATCCTTCAACAGGTGAATGGATAAATTGTAGTACATCCAGACAACAGAATATTATTTGGGGTTAAAAAGAAATGAGATGTGAAAAAATATGAAGGAAATTTAAATGCATATGACTAAGTGAAAGAAGCCAATCTGAAAAGGCTATGTACTGTATATTTCCACCTACATAACGTTCTTGAAAAAAAACTATGTAGACAGTAAATAGATAAGTGATTGCTAGGAATTAGTGGGTAGGGAGGGATGAACAGACAGAGCACAGAAGATTCTCAGGGCAGGGAAATGACTATGGCGTAATAGTGGATACATGTCATCACAAATTTGTTCAAGCCTGTTGAATATACAACACCAAGAGTGAACCCTAATGTAAACTATGAACTTTGGGTAATAATAACGTGCAAATACATCACTTGTAACAAATGTACCACTTAAGTGAGGGATGTTGATCATGGTACGGGCTTTTGGAAGGAGACAGGGGTAGAAGGTATATGGGAAATCTCTGTACCTTCTGCTAAATTTTGCTAAGAAGCTAAAGTGTGTGTATGTGTGTGTATATATACATATACTTTATTTGTTTTTATTTAAATACCCTTAGGTATCTATTAGTCTCATCTTACTAGCTCTAGTCCCTCAGGAAAGATCTCTAACCAATGGTAACTGGTGTCATGACTGAACCATGTACATGTCTGTAGCTGCTGATGCAACTTTGTGACAATGCTATTAAAAATAGGAATTTCATGTCACACTATAAAATGTTAAATTGTTTAATTTGACAGAAGTGTCTTTTTGATAGGCAGCTCTCACGATTTTTCAGCTTTACTTAGGGAGGACTTATCAGATCAATAAAAGCAAAGAAGAAATATTTCTTGTCTGGATATCACATTTTCTCAAGTAGAGATTGTCTTTCTAGAATAGAATGGAAGTTCTTTTCTAATTAAGAGGCTTTGAGAGATTAAAGTGTGCGCGGCCGATGAGAAAGGGATATTATGTGCTGCAGGGACACCAGGATACAGAGTTGGAGATTCTGAGTCCTGTGGTCGTGTGCTAAGCAGGTTCAGGTGTTGATCGGGTTAACCTAATGTAGTTTTTCCAACAACAACAACAACAACAACAACACATCCATTTTTTTCTATTTATTTATTTATTCATTCATTCATTTATTCATTCTTTAAGTTCTGGGATACATGTGCAGAACGTGCAGGTTTGTTACATACTATACACATGCCATGGTGGTTTGCTGCATCCATCACCCCGTCATCTACATTAGGTATATCTTCTGTTGCTACCCCTCCCCTGTTCCCCTATCCACTGCTATCCCTCCCCTAGCCCCCCAGTCCCCAACAGGCCCCTATGTGTGATGTTTTCCTCTCTGTGTCCTTGTGTTCTCATTGTTCAACACTCACTTATGAGAACAAGTAGTGTTTGGTTTTCTGTTCTTATCCATGTCCTGCAAAGGACATGAACTAATTCTTTTTTGTGTCTGCATAGTTTTAGATGTTGTTTATGTGCCACATTTTCTTTATCCAGTCAGTCATTGATGGGCATCTGGGTTGGTTCCAAATCTTTGCTATTGTCAACAGTGCCGCAATAAATATACGTTTGCATGTGTCTTTACAATAGAATGATTTATAACCCTGTGTGTATACACCCGGTAATGGGATTGATGGGTCAAATGGTATTTCTAGTTCTAGAGCCTTGCAGAATTGCCACACTGTCTTCCACGATGGTTGAACTAATTTACACTCCCACCAACAGTGTAAAAGTGTTCCTGTTTCTCCACATCCTCTCCAGCACCTGTCTCCTGATTCTTTAATGATCGCCATTCTAATTGGCATGAGAAGGTATCTCAATGTGGTTTTGATTTGCATTTCTCTAATGACCAGTGATGATGATCTTTTTCAAATATGTTTGTTGGCTGCATAAATGTCTTCTTTTGAGAAGAGTCTGTTCGTATCCTTTCCCACATTTTGGTGGGGTTTTTTGTTTTGTTCTTGTAAATTTGTTTAAGTTCTTTATAGATTCTGGATATTAGCCCTTTTTCAGACGGGTAGATTGCAAAAATTTTTTCCCATTTTGTTGGTTGCTGGTTCACTTTAATGATAGTTTCTTTCTCTGTGCAGAAGCTCTTAAGTTTAATTAAATCCCATTTGTCTATTTTGCTTTTGTTGCCATTGCTTTTGGTGTTTTAGTCATGAGTTCTTGCCCATGCCTATGTCCTGAATGGTACTGCCTAGGTTTTTTTCTAGAGTTTTTATGGTGTTAGGTCTTATGTTTAAATCTTTACACCATCTTGAGTTACTTTTGTATATGATGTAAGGAAGGGATCCAGTTTCATCTTTCTGTATATGGCTAGCCAGTTTTCCCAAGATCATTTATTAAATAGGGAATCCTTTCCCCATTGCTTGTTTTTGTCAGATTTGGAAAGATCAGATGGTTGTAGATGTGTGGCATTGTTTCTGAGGCCTCCATTCTATTCCATTGGTCTGTATCTCTGTTTTGGTACCAATACCTTGCTCTTTTGATTACTATAGCCTTGTAGTATAGTTTGAAGTCAAGTAGCCTGATGCCTCCAGTTTTTGTTGTTATTGTTGTTGTTTAGGATTGTCTTGGCTGTGAGGGCTCTTTTTTGGCTCCATATGAAATTTAAGGTGGTTTTTTTACAATTCTGTGAAGAAAGTCAATGGTAGCTTGATGGGGATAGCACTGAGTCGATAAATTACTTTGGGCAGTATGGCCATTTTCACAATATTGATTCTTCCTAACCATGAGCATGAAATGTTTTTTCATCTGTTTGTGTCCTCCCTTATTTCCTTGAGCAGTGGTTTGTAGTTCTTTTTGAAAAGGCCCTTCACATCCCTTGTTAGTTGTATTCCCAGGTATTTTATTCTCTTTGTAGCACTTGTGAATGGGAGTTCACTCATGATTTGGCTTTCTGTTTGTCTGTTATTGGTGTATGGGAATGCTTGTGATTTTTGCACATTGATTTTGTATCCTGAGACTTTGCTGAATTTGCTTATCAGTTTAAGGATTTTGGGCTGAGAAGATGAGTCTTCTAAATATACAAAATGTTGTCTGCAAATAGAGACAATTTGATTTCTCTTTTCCTAATTGAATACCCTTTATTTCTTTTTCTTGTCATATTGCCCTGGCCAGAACTTTCAATACTATATTGAATAGTAGTGGTGAGAGAGGGCATCATTGTCTTGTGCCAGTTTTCAAAGGGAAAGATTCCAGTTTTTCCTGTTCAGTACGATATTGGCCGTGCATTTGTCATAAATACTTCTTATTATTTTGACATACATTCCATCAATACCTAGTTTATTGAGACTTGTTGGCATAAAAGGCTGTTGAATTTTGTCAAAGATCTTCTTGGCATGTATTGAGATAATCATGTGGTTTTGTCTTTGATTCTGTTTATGAGATGGATTATGTTTATTGACTTGTGTAGGTTGAACCAGCCTTGCATCCCAGGGATGATGATTACTTTATTGTGATTAATAAGCTTTCTGATGTGCTGTTAGATTTGGTTTGCCAGTATTTTATTGAGGATTTTGCATTGATGTTTATCAGGGACATTGGCCTGAAATTTCTTTTTTAGTTGTGTCTCTGCCAGGTTTTGGTATCAGGATGATGTTGGCCTCATAAAATGAGTTAGGGAAGATTCTCTGTTTTTCTATTGTTTGGAATAGTTTCAGAAGGAATGGTATCTGTTAGCTCCTCTTTGTACTTCCGGTAGAAATTTGTTGTGAACCTGTCTGGTCCCGGACTTTTTTGGTTGGTAGGCTATTAATTGCTGCCTCAATTTCAGACCTTGTTATTGGTCTATTCAGGGATTCAGCTTTTTCCTGGCTTGTTCTTGAAAGGGTGTAAGTGTCCAGGAATCTTTCCTTTTCTTCTTGATCTACTGGTTTATTTCCATGGAGGTGTTTATAGTAGTCTCTGATAGTAGTTTGTAATTCTGTGGGCTCAGTGGTGTTATCCCCTTTATCATTTTTTATTGCATCTATTCGATTCTTCTCTCTTTTTTTCTTTGTTAGTATGGCTAGCAGTCTATTTTGTTGATCTTTTCAAAAAACCACCTCCTGGATTCATTGATTTTTTTTTTTTTTGTAGGGTTTTTGGTGTCTCTATCTCATTTAGTTCTGCTCTGATCTTAGTTATTTCTTGTCTTCTGCTAGCTTTTGAGGTTTTTGATCTTGCTCCTCTAGTTCTTTTAATCACGACATTAGGGTGTCAATTTTAGATCTTTCCTCCTTTCTCTTGTGGGCATTTAGTGCTATAAATTTCCCTCTAGACAATGCTTTAAATGTTTCACAGAGATTCTGGTATTTTGTGTTTTCATTCTCATTGGTTTCAAAGAACATCTTTATATCTGCCTTCATGTCATTATTTATCCAGTACTCATTCAGGAGCAAGTTGTTTAGTTTCCATGTAGTTGTGCAGTTTTGAGTGAGTTTCTTAATCCTGAGTTCCAGTTTGATCGCACTGTGGTCTGAGAGACTGATATGATTTCCATTCTTTTGCATTTGCTGAGGAGTGTTTCACTTCTAATTATATGGTCAATTTCAGAATAACTGTGATGTGGTGATGGGAAGAATGTATATTCTGTGGATTTGGGGTGGAGAGTTCTGTAGATATCTATTAGGTCCACTCGGTCCAGATCTGAGTTCAAGTCCTAGATATCCTTGTTAATTTTCTGTCTCATTGATCTGTCTAATACTGACAGTGGGGCTGTTAAAGTCTTTCACTATTATTGTGTGGTAGTCTCTTTGTAGGTTATTAAGAACTTGGTTTATGTATCTGGGTACTCCTGTATTGGGTGCATATATATTTAGGATAGTTATCTTTTCTTGTTGCATTGATCCCTTTACCATTATGTAATGTCCTTCTTTGTCTTTTTTCATCTTTGTTGGTTTAAGGTATGTTTTATCAGAGACTAGGATTGTGACATCAGCTTTTTTTTTCTTTTTATTCGCTTGGTAAATCTTCCTCCATCCCTTTATTTTGAGCCTATGTGTGTCTTTGTATGTGAGATGGATGTCCTGAGTAGAGCACACTGATAGGTCTTTACTCTTAACCTATTTGCCAGTCTGTGTCTTTTAATTGCAGCACATAGCCCATTTACATTTAAGGTTAATATGTTATGTGTGAATTTGATCCTCCTATTTTGATGCTAGCTAGTTGTTTTGCCCATTAGTTGATGCAGTTTCTTCATATTGTTGATGGTCTTTACAATTTGGTATGTTTGTGCAGTGGCTTGTACTGATTGTTCCTTTCCATGTTTAATGCTTCCTTCAGGAGCTCTTGTAAGACAGGCCTGGTGGTGACAAAAGCTCTCAGCATTGGCTTGTCTGTAAAGGATTTTATTTCTCCTTTGCTTATGAAGCTTGTTTTGCTGAATATAAAAATCTGGGTTGAAAGTTCTTTTCTTTAAGGATGTTAAATATTGGCCCAGTCTCTTCTGGCTTGTAGAGTGTCTGCCAAGAGAGCTGCTGTGAGCCTAATGGACTTCTCTTTGTGGGTAACCCAACCTTTGTCTCTGGCTTCCCTTAGCATTTTTTCCTTTATATTAACCCTGGTGAATCTGGCGATTGGGGTTGCTCTTCTCGAGGAGTATCTTTGTGGTATACTCTGCATTTCCTGAATTTGAAAGTTGACCTGCCTTGCTTGATTGGGAAAGTTCTCCTGTATGATATCCTGAAGAGTGTTTTCCAACTTGGTTTTATTCTCCCCATCACTTTCAGGTACACCAGTCAAACCTAGATTTGGTCTTTTCACATAATACCATACATCTTGGAGACCTTGTTCATTTCTTTTTACTCTTTTTTCTCTAATCTTGCCTTCTTGCTTTATTTCATTAATTTGATCTTCAATCTCTAATGGCTTTTCTTCCACTTGATCAGTTCAGCTATAGAGATTTGTATATGCTTCACAAAGTTCTTGTGCTGTGTTTTTCAGCTCCATCAGGTCGTTTATGTTATTCTCTATGCTGGTTATTCTCATTAGCATTTTGTCTAAGCTTTTTTCAAGGTTCTTTACTTCCTTGCATTGGGTTAGAACATGCTCTTTTAGTTCAGAGAAGTTTGTTATCACCCACCTTCTGAAGCCTGCTTCTGTCAATTTGTCAAACTCATTCTCTGTCCAGTTTTGTTCCCTTGCTGGTGAAGAGTTGTGATCCCTTAAAGGAGAAGAGGCATTCTGGTTTTTGGAGTTTTCAGCCTTTTTGCACTGGTTTCTTCCCATCTTTGTGGATTTATCTATGTTTGGTCTTTGAAGTTGGTGACCTTTGGATGGGGTCTCTGAGTGGACATTCTTTCTGTTGATGTTGAAACTATTCCTTTCTGTTTGTTAGTTTTTCTTCTAACCATCAGTCCCCTCTGCTGCAGGTCTGTTGGAGTTTGCTGGAGGTCTACTCCAGACCCTGCTTGCCAGGGAATCACCAGCAGGGGCTGCAGAATATCAAAGATTGCTGCTTGTTCTTTCCTCTGGTAACTTCATCCCGGAAGGATACCCACAAAATGCCAGCCAGAGCTCTTCTACATGAGGTGTCTATCAGCCACTGCTGGGAGGTGAATCCCAGTCAGTATACACGGGGGTCAGGGAGCCACTTGAGAAGGCAGTCTGTCCCTTATCAGAGCTTGAACACTGTGTTGCTTCCTTCAGTGCTGCTACTGGGCAGGGACGTTTAAGTCTATTGAAGCTGTACCCACAACCGCCCCTTTTCCCAGGTGCTCTGTCCCAGGAAGGTGGGGGCTTTATTTATAGGTCCCTGACAGGCTGCTGTCTTTTTTCAGAGATGCCTTGCCCAGCAAGGAGGGAGTTTACTGACACAATCTGTCTTCAGAAGCCTTGCTGAGCTGCCATCAGGCCCACCCAGGCACTGTGTAAACTTCCCCTGACTTTGTTTACACAGGCGAGGTTAAGACTGCCTACCCGAGTCTCGACAATGGCAAATGTTCCTCTGCCCGCTGAGCACAAACATCCCAGGTGAAGCTCAGACTGCTGTGCTGGCTGCAAGAATTTCAAGCCAGTGGATCTTAGCTTGCTGGCCTTCATTGGGGTGAGACCTGCCAAGCCAGATCACTTGGCTCCCTGTCTTCAGTCCCCCGTTTTAGGTGAATGAGTGGTTCTGTCTTGCTGGTGTTCTAGGCGCCACTGGGGTATGAAAAAAAAAATTTAAAAACTGCTGTGGCTGGCTCAGTGTCTTCCCAGATGGCCACCCAGTTTGTTGCTGGAAACCGAGGGCACTGGTGTTGTAGGCGCTGGAGGGAATCTCCTGTTCTGTGGGTTGTGAAGACCATGGGAAAAGTGTAGTATCTGAGCCAGAGTGTAAGAGTGTGAGGAAAAGTCCCTAATAGCTTCCCTTGTCTAGGGGAGGGAGTTTCCCAGCCCCTTGCACTTCCTGGGTGAGGTGACACCCCACCCTCCTTGGGCTGCACCCACTATCTAACCAGTCCCAATGGATACCTCAGTTGGAAATGTGGAGATCACCTGCCTTCTGCTTCACTCTCACTGGAAGCTGCACACCGGAGCTGTTCGTATTGCACCATCTTGCCAGCCCTCACCAAAAGCCTGTTTTTTCTAAGCCCTGTATATGCCTTGCATGTTCTCTTATGATTTAATCCTATAGATTTCTAATATGAGTATTCTTTGAAGAGTAAATGAAGAAAGTTTACATTTCTTTTGGTACTTACTATTTGTATATAACATTTTCTCTATTTAAGCTCTATAAAAGTATATAATATTGTTTCTTTAGTGAAGAGAAGCATCAACTCCCCAATGCCTATGTCCTCTTCTGCAGATAACAAGTTAATCCAAAAAAAGAGATACCTCTTTACAAATAAGAACAAAAATAAGAAGTCAAAATTTTGAGGAGCTTGAGGTATGAACAAAAGTGAGAACTATGTGTTGGGAGAAAATGTTATCACTTGATAACAACCGTCGTCATTTATTTATTTAATATTTAATATATCCCAAATTTACATACCACAAAACCCCTTTTCCTTTTCCCACACAATAGTAGATAGTCTAACAACAGTTTCAATGGCAGATATATTAGAAAAAAAAATTTGAGAACGATAAAAACCACCCAGCTTCATTGCTCTTCTTACTCTAGGATAGCTAGCCACCCATTCACCCTTTCTGTATTTGAGCAAATCAAGCACCTGTTTTATAGGATATTTACCAGCAGTAAGCTGAGAACTGAAGATTTCAGGCAGTTTCCTGCCTGGACAGCCTGCACCATGAAGCAACTGGTGGTCACCTCTCCATTGCCCCTCTTCTACTGCCAGGAGTGAGTCTGTTCTCTTCACCTTCTCCCACTCCAGCTCCCTCAGCTCTGCTGCCGGGCCTTTTGGAGAATGCACAGCCCATAGGTTCTGAGTGATCCCTGGGTTCTAAGTAAGTTCAGGGGCTGAATGCTCAAGTGATCTCCAGACCAGGTCTCTCAGAGGAGATACAAAATAGATTTAATAGGATGTTGAAGCTTTATCTGGAAAGCTGTTCACCAATTATAACATGTGAGTGCCAATAAACGTTTATGACAGAGCTCTTTTTTATATTGGTGATCACTTTTATCTGCATTTGTTGTAGGACCTTGTCTTTCTGTGGAAGAAACCTGTAGATGAACTTGGTAAGATTCAACTCAGCCAAGTAAAAAGTGTGTGTTATAATTGTTAATTTTTAATATTAACACATAATAAATTCTGAAGATGAGCAGGAATATTTTGAAATCTCCACTCTCCACTCACTGTCAGGTAGTTGATACTAAACTTAACTAAAATAGCTTGAATGCTAAGATTTCTGCATTTAGACTTTCCCTTTTTTTAAAAAAAAAAGTTGCCTAGTTACTTACTCTTGATTATCTCTGTTTTTCTCACCTATAGATCTTCACCCCTGAAAGAAAAAATATGGACTTCCCTCTAGTACATAAACATTAAGCAACTTTGGGTCTGAAATGGTTAATACCAATCTCAATTTTAAAAAGTGATGTTCCTCATTAATAAAGAATACATGAAGCCTTGGGGAAATGTAAGTTATAAGCCCCCAATCCAATAGTACATGATTTATTCTACGGTGAGCCTGGGTCAAACATCCAAATGTGATGTTTGGGACATCTCATTGCCTTTTTTCCTGCAGTTTTTTGACTTACTTTTTGAGGTTAATCTAGAATACAATATAAACCGTATACAGACTTCTGGGATAAAAATTCTGAACTCTTACCTCAGGGCACCTGATGATTTGGGTCAAATAAATCTCTTTCTTTGACATTATTTGTTATAATTTAGGAGCCCCAGGGTAGCCAATCTGTCTCCAGTCATTCTGATAGCTTGGTCAACTTCCTAATAAGTGTTTACATAGATGTAGTTGTGTGATTCTATCTGATGCCACTGAGCACCACCACTCCCTCCTTAAATTCCCTCTGCCTTGAACTTCCATGTTCTTGCCTCTGGAGTATTCAGGACAGCTTCTTTCCCTCAGTTCCCCTGAGTGTAAAGAGAGGAGGTGGTAATTAATGCAACGTCACTTCAGATTCACCAGAGAAGTTCCCTGCAAACCTTCTTAGACTTCTCTTCCTACATTCACTGTCTTGGCTTAGCCAACCACTCTAAGTAAAGAGAGGACTCTTTACTTAGAGTTGAAAGATATACAGCAGCACAGGTATGAAATCTATGAAATATGCACCAAGGTAGCAAATGCTTGATATCAGTGGTGTAAAGCCCTCCTGATTCCCTCTAGAATACACACAAGCCTCTGAGACCATCACTGCCTGCCACCGTCTCCTCCTACAGTATGAGATAGGGTGCTTCCTTCTCAACCTCTGCCCATTCAAGGTCAACAGATATTCTGCTTTCGAAAGAACTCTAAACCTTAATGTATGATCTACTTTCATGTTATAGTTGATGTTTCTCTCTCACTCAAAGAAAAAGATAATGAAAACAGGTGAAAATGATCATGATAAAAGTGTGCAAGTTGATAAGTATTAATTGTGTTAAACCAACATTTTGGGGCATCAAAGAGCATGCATTTTTCAGTTCTTTTCCCTAACCCACCATTCCCTGTCTCCTATTCAGACAGAAGACATGGGCAGGTGTTTGCTCAAAGGAAATGATAGTTCATTCAATAGTACTTTATTTGGGAGATTCAATCTCTGGGCACCAAGAGTGAGGGGGAAAAAATGGAGAAGTTGGCCCCTAATACTGTCGAGTTCTACAAGGCTGACTGCAAAACTTGAGCATCCACGGATTTTGGTATCCTTGTGGTACAGGGGGTGTCCTAGAACCAATCTCTTGGTGATAAAAGATATAACTGTACAAGGAGGTAGTTTAACATACTGGCCACTGCTTCTCAGCAGGTCAAGAAAAGACACACATATTTCTACTCAACCATGAAGGATGATAGAGATTTACCCCCAGCACCATTTCTGGATGCATATATCATATAAGTCATAGAGATTTTCTTCTGAGGCCTGCTATTTATTTGCCTAGATGGCTTCTGTCAAATATGTCCTGTTGGTTAAAGTTTTCCCCACAAGGAACTAACCCTCCCATGCTTAAAATTTGCAACATCCAGTCTCTTTCCTTTGGTCACCTCTCACAAAGTTAGATCCCACTTCCTAAAGTGTGCTGTAGTGTTAAATACATGTTTGGAGGTGGCAGAAGGAGCCAGACACTGTAGGAATTTGAAAATTTCTTGGCCACAGCAACAAAGGATAAGAAGGTTGATGTGGGGCTGCCAACTGAGAGTCTATTGAAGTGAAAATGACAAAATCTGACAAGGCACACAGCATGCTTCTGAAAAAAATAAATTTACTTGTAACTTAGCAAGGAAGACACGCCTGGCTACAAAATTCTCACTTTTGCCACTGATCCTGACATAATTGGTACTTACAACTTTCTTCACCTACTTCCAATTCCATAACCCTTTGCCATCATTCAGTTAAGGTTCTTATCCTAACAAACTAACCCAAGCCTTCATTCCTGAAGAGTACAAGATCTTTGTAGTATTGTTTATTTGAGGTTACTTAAACTTTAAATGTTACAAGTGGATATAAAAATACTAAAAGTCCCCTGACAAGACTCCCTGTGCTCTAGCCCTGTTTCCTATCCCGTTATGTAGCAGCAACCCTGTTATTCCTGATTTATCAGACAATTTCAGCCAAAAATGGATTTTTAAGAACTGTTTACTCAAGTACATGAAGAGGAAGTACACGTGGTTGAGTTCATGCATAATGTCCTATACAAATACCATCATGGTGCAAATGAACAAGGATTGGGGTGGTTGGACAGAGCCACTGGAAGACACATTTAGCATAAGTTGTCTTTGCCCCTTGATTACTGAAAACCTTCTCTGCAGAGGGGATCTTTTGATGAGCATTCGCAAATACCCTCTTGACTCATTCAGAAGAGGTTTATCGCTGTCTTCTTTCTCTAACTTCTGCGTTGGTCATCCTCCATTATTTTTTCTTTCAAGTCCCTGACCATTCGTGCAAACCATTAGTCATTACCCATGAATAGGTATGTATCCTTACCTCTACTTATTTCTTTTTGAAGGCAAAGAGGACACTCAGATGTATCAACTCAATGTTCTACCCATTAGATGGAAGTCTTTTGTCCACCAACCTTCAGAACCACATTTTAATTCATCTGTAAATCTGCAGCAGTTCATTTCTGCGTATGATGCCAGGATATTTACAAAGCCCCCTATAATTGGAAACCAAATTCTTTTTTCTATCAAGTGATCTTAGAGAACTTCCCATTAGACAGTGATTATGGGTCAAGGAGAGTTGCTAATGCTTCAGGATTAGGTACACTAGAAGCATTAACCACCAGTAAGTGCACTTATTTGTGACCTGAAGGCCTCTCCGAGTCTGATAATGTTTATGGCATTTCCATTTTATAATGGAATATTTCCAGGAATCTTAAATTATTGATGACATATTGAATAACATTTCCTGTGTGATGAGAAACTCAAGTCAAA
The DNA here is from genome assembly GCA_963573385.1 of Cacajao melanocephalus. Lineage (NCBI taxonomy): Eukaryota > Metazoa > Chordata > Mammalia > Primates > Pitheciidae > Cacajao > Cacajao melanocephalus. The sequence continues at coordinate 40,359 of CAUYLG010058405.1, forward strand.
GATCTTGGTATAGCACGCATGGCAGTGCTATTTTTTTCACTGCCACGCATGCTATACCAAGACCTAGAGACCTAGTAGCAAACCAAGAGAATATTTTCTGAAGAAGGCATGACTTCGTTTTAAAGCTCTAGAACCTCTGCTGTGATTATCCTATTACGACTGCTTTTGGATCCATACAGTGCATCAAACTGTCTCAGACATATTGAGCAACATTGACTTTACTGAGCCATAAGGGCAGACTCCTTGTACTGCAACCTGTATAACCTTCTCTTGCTTGGAGCACACTCAAAGCTGGTGATCTTACAGGTGATTTAAAAAGTGGATCAGAGAAGTACAAATACACTCTGGAAAGTGGCATATATTACCTCCAAAACAACAGAAGAATATTCATTAAACAGTGTGCCTCTTTTTTTAGGACAAGAAGTATAAGATGCAGTGACTTATGTTTCGCTTTGGAGGTGATACTCCAACATGTTCTAAATAATTCTGTATGCAGAAATTCTCCTCAAGTTGCATTCCCTTGCATTCTCAAAGAGTAATTCTTGTTTGTTTTTACCTACACTCTGGATACATGTATCTTACAAGCCATAGAGAAATCCTGCCAAGTTAAACTCGCCACCACATCTTAGCAACATGATTTCATTTAAGTTATTATGCAGTATTCTATCTTGTGGAATAATGTAATGTTCTAGGTTAATAATAATGTAATGTGGACCATTATAACAAAGAGGCACAGAGTTGATGCAGCACTGAGGCAAAACGTGCATTGCTTAACCTTCCAGGTAAAGGCAACTGGATCTGGTATTCTCTGACTATTGAATTAGAGAAAATAGTAACATTTGCCAGATTTATAGCTGCATGACAATTGTCAAATGATTTGTCTATTTGTGCTAGCAAAGGCATGGCATCTATGAGAGCAACTGTAAATCAAGCCACCAGCCAATTAGACTTCTGGAATAAGTTATTAATCCTACATTTTTTTGCACAGGTCAATCGAGGAGGCAAAAAAAGAATATGATGACAATCACTGTTCCCTCTGTTCCATCTCACATGTCTTTTTCATTTTGTTATGAGGTTCAGAAGATGTCAGGAACTTCCATTTGAACTTCCATTTGACATGTTATACTAAATCCATAGGATAAAGAACAAAAATAGAGATTCTGTGAGCCAATGAGCATAATAATTAGTTGTATACTCAGGAACACAGGATGGTCTCATGGACCCACTCCATCCACTTTAAGATGCTTCTCATTTACAGATGAGAAAATTCAGGTAAAGTAACTTGCTGAAGTCTAAGCAAGCAGTGGCAGCCAGGATGAGAGTCCCTGTCAGTGTTTCCCGGGATAGTGCTATTAAAAACTATCCTAAAGTGATTTCTGTAATTTAAAATAGCTATTTGTTTAGTTTATGGACTGTGTTGTATTTCTGAATATTTCAAAGTGTTTGTCCTTCCCCTGAAAAAGCAAATTCCCTTCACAGCTGTGACTCATGGAAACTAGAATAGTTTAAAAGAGAACAGCCCTATCAATGGAATATTGCACTAACTTAAAAAGCACTAAAGTAATACAGTCTAAAAAAGTTACTGGAAGTAACTGGAACATCGTCACTGGAAATCATCTGTGATTTGCTTAGACTGCATCACTTTAGTGCTTCTAAAGTTCATGCATTCTCTGTCACTTAACTGCACTGACATATAGTCACTCTAGTCATCACAGGGGCAATTGGATATGATCTACTTTCTACTATCCCCTTGGTGCAACAAATACATCATCAGACTAGAAATCTTAAGTTTGATGGTGCACATCAAAACTCATATTAATCTCATTTCTAGAGCTGAATATCATTTCAAACTTGTGAAACAGCAAATATTCTGTTCTTGATCCTGGTATGCTTTAAGCATTTTACAAAGCCTTTTCCCATTTTGTTATTGCCCTGAACCATTTTTATAATTTCAACAAAATATTTATTTCTCCATTAATTTAAATATCTGCATCATTTTTATTCCGGTAATTTAATACTAATAAAGTAGATGAGAGGCTGAGAAGGCAAGAGTCACAACCTCTTAGGCCCATATCTGGAGAAAAGGATAGCTTCTGAGGCATATGGGAGACGTCACAATGACAGTGTCAATCTCCATGCCTGCAGCTGCCTCCCAGGACCATGCTCCACCCCTGTGCATCCCTTCTCTGTCTTAGAGGTTGGCGAATGTAACTTAGTTTTTATAAAAGCCATATTTACCAGCTCCTTATGTCCTTGAAATAATGAGTTCATGAAAATGCCACAGAGATGAGAACAAGTTGGTTATCAGACTGATCTATCTCAAGTGCCCCAAAGTAGCTTTATTCACTGTATGATCTTTTAAGTACTTTTAAGCACCACATTTAAACAAAGGGTAGCAGGAGAAATATGAAATTGGAGCAACACTAGAGGGTCAGGTTAGTAGTTAGGCATAATTTCTATCAAGTATAAACTTCAGAACAAAGAGAAACATAAATCTCCACAGACTTCTGATTAACAATTTGAATCTCCAGCACTTTTATATTACTTCTTTCTTATTACTCCCTCTATAATCCTTCTGCCAACGGGGAAAATTCCAAGAATTACCCTAGGCCGGTGTTTCTCAAACTATGATGTACATATAACTCACCTGGGGATCTTGTTAAAAACCAGAATCTGATTTGGTATTCAGGTAGAACCTGAAATTCTGCATAACAAGCTGCCAAATGATGCTGATGCTGATGGTCCACAGATCACAGGCCACTCCTCGAACAGTGAGATAGGGGACAAACTCCTGCAGGGAGGGAAAGTGCTTTCCCCACTATTGTGTCCACTTTTCTACTTACCTCCTAACCCTACCCCAGGCCTCAATACTAACAAATAGCTCAGCTAGTGTTTGTTAGCTCATCAGTCAATGGGCAGATATTATGCATAGTCTTGGCTTTGGGGTATAGTAACATCTGTCCAGCTGCACATCAAGTCCTGGCAATTCTGCCTTCTAAATATTACTTACATGCCTTCTCCTTTAACCTGTGCTATACAACAGCTTTTTGACTGGTCTTCCTACTTTTCCAGCTTTTCTTCCCTCTACTCTAGTCTCTTCACTTCTGCCAGAATTACAATCCAGAAACTGGATTCTCACTGTCCCCAAGGCAAACTCTAAACTCTCTACCCCCTATACTTTATAAAACCTCTCTCTTTCTGGGTGTTGTCCAAATTTCCAGGCTGACAGCATACCATTGCCTCACATAAATCCTGGGTCCCTGCTATATTAAAAAGTGCATGGCTCCTAGAAGGGGCCATGCTCTTTCCCTCCTTTGTACATGCCTTATTTTCTCTCTGAAAGGTCCTTCCCTTCTTGCATCCCTTCTCTTGATGTTAAACACTTCGTTCAAAATCCAGCTCCAACGTCATGTGCTCATTAATGCTTTTCTGAATTCTCTGCTACTCTCAGGTGTGGTACAATATGTGTTCTCTCCTGTATCCTCACACTAAACCGTATGTGTCTGTGTCCCTCTGAACATGCATTTTACAGTGCTCTATTAGATTCCTTTACCTAGTGGCCCATCTCCACTAACATCATAGGTTCCTTGAGTAGAAATGGTATCTCATTCATCTTTTCTCCTACTAAAGTATGAAACAATACCTGTAATGTAGTAGCTGCTCAATATTTTTTTGGCTGCATAAATCAGTGGGGAGCCACATAACTGTAGAAACACATACCAACAACTTTCTCACCGAGGAGCTGGTGGCTGTAGTGAAACCTGCTTCCTTACCATGATTTACTCTCATAGCACTTTGCCTGGGCTCCATATGGAAAAGACTTTCAGGAGTGGGAAGAGGAAGGTGTATAAAGAAGCACCGAACGGGCCCAAGAAGCTCCGCTCTTCACATGAATGTTTGGATGTCTCATTGGGAAATGTATTTGAGGACAATTTCAAAGATGTCACACCAAAATTATTTTCAAGAGATTAAATCTAGAAGAAAGAGAGAGACAAGAAAAGAAGAAAGAAATTAAAAAAAGAAAGGGAGAAAAGAGGGAGAGAGGGAGGGATGAGGAAGAAAGAGGGAATGAAGGGAAAGGGAAAGAGAGAGCATGATGAGAGGGAGGGAAAGAATGAGAAAAAGAAAGAGAAAGGAAAGAGAAAAGAAAAGGAGAGAACAAAAGAAGAAAAAAAAAGAGGGGGGAGAGAGAAAGAAACAGAAAAAAGAGAGGGAGGCAGGGAGGAAGGAAAGAGCAGGCAAGCAAGCATGCTTAAAAAGTGAAGATTTCTTTCTTCTTTTTCCACCAAACACAGTATTTGCAATCTTTATGTGAGACGTGGGAGGCATTTCACAGGACATATCTATGACTAATGATTATGTTCTCCTCTAGGGTAAGTGTGATGCTTGTGGAGTGGGTTCAGCCTCCTCTGAAACTGTCATTTCTCAGTTGGATTTAAATTCCCACACTCCAGGTGGAGCCCCCTCCTATCTCTGGGCTCAGCAGACTAGAGTGTATGCTGGGTACATAGCCACAGCTCATTCCTGTGAATCTGCCGTGAATTCCTACACGAGGAGCCTTTACATTCAGTGCCCAGGGAGATTTCTTTTCTTGAATTTGTTCTGAGTGGGAAAGTTCTCTTGACTGCTTCTGGCACTTGTTTGGGTGTTCCCACTTATCCCACTTCCCATAATCTATACAAAAAGTACATCTAAAACAGACAGCATTGAAGTACAATTTATTTGCTCTACTATTCAATTGCAATTTTTTTCATACCAATCAGGTTATTAAGAAATAAACAACTTAGATTTGCTCTAAGGAGTCTCCTCATTTTGTAGATGAAGAGACAGACCTAGAGAAAGAGAGGATCTGAGAGAGGTGACTCTGGATGGTGACATGGCTGCAACTAGGATCCATATTTGCTGAATTCTGGGCAACCTCAATCTCTAACGTGCAGAATCTACTGTGTACTTTTTATTAGACTATGTAGTTTTGTGGTTTGGGATCAGAAGACCTGTGTTCAAGCCCCAGACCTATGATTTTCTAGTATTCCCTGTTCTGATATTGAATTCAGTATTCTCTCCTGTAAAATAGGCATAACAATAATTACTATTTCTACAAGGTTATTGATAGAAACAAATACAGTTATGAATAAAGAAGCACTTTATAAAGACATCATATAAACATTAATTATTGTTACTTCTTTCTAACAGTTTGCTTGTTTTTGCATAAAGATTCTAGTATAATTTTGTGCCAGTCACAAAACTAATACAAACTGATTTTAAAAGCATTTATAACTTCAAAAGTGTACTTGTGCCCTATACAAGATGATGTAATTTCTTGGTAAGCTCTAAGAAATGATGGAATTTCTTAGCTGGCCCTGCCTCAACATACCTCTTAATCAGTGTTGGGCATGTCATTTAGAGAATTAGTCAGCATGTTCCAGACACTGGTTCTTGTCATTTTACCCTATGTCATTTTCCCCCACATTGGGACATTTAATGCCAAACACAATCCTAAGATTTTGTCAAAGAAATGATCCATGGGCACTTCCCACACCAAGTTTCCTTGGAATTCAACAATGCAACAGAATTTTATCAAGTACCAACTGTAAGAATGAAAATTCACACTTGCATAGACTCTAACAATATGTAGTCTGCTCTGGCTGCTGCAACAAAGTACCACAGGCTGGATGATTTAAGCAACAGAAATGTATTTTCTCATATTTCTGCGGCTGGAAGTCAATGATCCAGGTACAGGAAAATTCATTTCCTGGTGAAGGCTCTTTTTTTTCAGACTTGTAGATGGCCACCTTCTCACCACGTCCTCACATGATCTTTTCTTGGCACATGTGGAGAGAGCGAGCTTTGGTGTCTCTTATAACGTCAGGAATCCTATCAGATCAAGGACACACCCTTATGAGCTTATTTAACCCTAAGTACTTTCCTAGAGACCTTGTCTCCAAATGCAATCACACCGAGGGTTAAGACCTCAACAGGTGAATTTACAGGGACACTCAGTCCATAACGACCAGTAACAAAGCCGTTATCCCTATAGTCTGCAGAGATCATGAACATCCTTTCCCATTTAACGGAGACATCTCAGTGATGTAAAGTAACGTCTTCAGGTTCCTTGGTGGCAAGTACCGATACTAAATGCAGTGTGTTTCTTATATCAACGCAAACTGTTGCCTCTGGCTATTCTGAAGATTTAAAAGAAAGTGTAATACCTTGCAGATGCAGTATCCAATTCACGGGTACAAATGAGGGTGGGAGAAGACCTGTTATTCTGAGACTCCTTTTGTTCCTAATTTGTAAATCCTTATACAGTATATGTAAGACTATTAGCATCCATGCTGAAGCAAAACAGTCAAATGAAAGACGTTGAGGACAGGTAGTCATTATAGTTGTTTTCATGTAAATACACATTTCTCTGTGATGTGTTAGCATGAAGGAAGGAAGAAAGTGCACATTGGTGTTTCTGTCAGCCTCCATGAGGACAGGCTCAAAGTTGGAAGCTGAGGGTGGGAAGCAAAAGAAATTCTGTCTGTGAATATCACTCTATTTGGCAGATGTGGGCAGAGAGAACTGTGAAGTTTAGATGCATTTTGTGATAATGCTTGCCAGCTGCTGCCCAGATGGGAGACAGTTCCAACCTCCAATAATATCTTTGCTTTTCTGTCTTATGGCCTCCATTTACCCTAGGGTTGACATAGCAAAAGCATCATGATCTCTTATTGCTTTAGACATCTGGTGCAAAGAGAAATTTTCCCTGGGCTACTTGAAAACACACAAGATATGGTTTGGCTGACCATAAGAGTTTAGAGCTCAAGTTTAGCAATAAACTTTAGTATAAGAAGTTGACAGAATGACAGGAAATACCACAGCTCCGACACTGCACATCACACATACCTGGTTCTATCAGCTACCAGCACTTGTCCTTTCTTCTTCCAGGGCCATTTCCTTCTAAGGTCCTCACAGAAACCATATAAGTGCCAGAAAATGGACTAGGGAATCACATGTCCTTGAGACTTGTTAGTGTCTTCATCAAAGCAGTCCTTGAATACCCACCTGGTCTCCTGGCCGGGTCTTCACTTTAATGGACATCCTTTAGTTCATCTGAGTTAAATTCAAAACTGGTGACTCCTATTTTCTTCCTGATTTTAGCCTTGCCCTGTTGCTGATGATCCCTCTGTTCTGTCTGGGAGAAGCAACTCTGTCTACATAGCTTGTACAATCCGGACAAAATGAAAATGCAGGAACGTCTGTTCCAAAAGCAGGAAATAAGGTATTGTGAAAAGTACTATAATATAAAGATTTGTCTTTCTTTCTCTTTCCACTTATCATGGTGGGTTTTTTTTTATATTTAATGTTATTCTAAGTAGAGAAAAATTAATATTTTACATTATTAGCTTGAACGTTACCATTTATCTTTTTATTATACAACACTAGTTTTAAATTCAAGGATAAGAGCATTTAACTCATTTGTGGATCATCAGAATTACACAATTTGTATTTCATGACATATACATGCATATCTTTTTTGTTCATTCCCGAACAGTGGAAACACTGCACAAAACCAAATCAACTGTTTTTCTTTTACTTTGTATACATACATTCTATCTAACCTCTCTACCTTCAATTTACTGATGAGAAAGAAAGAATGAAATGATAAGAAACTATAGATTTCCTTGTCTTTCCCTTTTCTTGAATGTCGTCATTTTTAGCATCAGTGGTTGACTAATCCAAGAAAGTGACATGAGTAAGAAGGAATATGATGGAGTTCCTTGATCAATCCTGTTTCTGAAAATGCCATTGCCTTCCTTCTGCATTTGAAGCAAGTTCTGGTTAGAATAAAAAGTGTGATCTATTAGGATTATCATAACTGCCAGTTAGTAATTGCTGTGGTTTCTACCTGTGTCTCCACCTAAATTTCAGAACAAATTGTAATTGCCAGTGTTGGAGGAGGGGCCTAGTGTGAGGTACTGGATCATGGGGGCAGAGTTCTCATTAATGGATTAGCATCAACCCCTCTTTACTGTTCTTGTGATAGTGAGGGAGTTATTATGCCATCTAGTTGTTTAAAAGTATATAGCAGACCCCACTCTTCTCTCTCTTTCGCTCCTGCTCCAGCCATGTAAGATGTTTCTGCTTCCGCTTTGACTTTCACCATGATTGTAAGTAATATGGTTTGGCTGTGTCCCCACCCAAATCTCATCTTGAACTGTAGCTCCTGTAATTCCCATGTGTTATTGGAGGGACCTAGTGGGAGATATTAAATCATGGGGAAGTTTCTCTCCTTCTGTCCTTGCAGTAGTGAATATGTTTCATGAGATCTGATGGTTTTATAAAGGGAAACCTCTTTCACTTGTTTCTCATTTCTCTCTTGCCTGTCACTATATAAGACGGCATGATTGTGAGACCTCCCTAGCAACATGGAACTGTGAGTCCATAACTTTTTTTTAATAAATTACTCAGTCTCAAGTATGCCTTATCAGCCCCTCCCATCATAGGCCCAGATGCCTACAAGGACAGAATGATTTCATGAGCCATGTCCAGGGCCCTGCTGCCCTGTACAACCTTGGGACAAGGCTTCTTGCATTCCAGCCATTCCAGCTCCAGCTATGGCTCAAAGGGGCTCAGGTATGGCTCAGGTGACTGCTTCAGAGGATGCAAGCCATAAGCCTTGGTGGCTTCCACATGGTGTTAAACCTGAAGGTACACAGAATGCAAGAGCTGGGGCTTGGGATACTTTGCCTAGATTTCAGAGGATGTATGGAAATGCCTGAATGTCCAGGAAATTCCTGAAGCAGGAGCAGAGCCCTCGTGTAAAACCTCTACTATGGCAGTGCAGATTGAAAATGTGGGGTTGAAGCCCCAGTGTAGAGTTCCCTCTGGGGCACTGCCTAGTACAGCTGTGATAAAAGGGCCATAGTTCCCCAGATTCAAGAATGGTAGATCCACAGACAGCTTGCACCTCATGCCTGGAAAAGCCTCAACCACTTAACATCAGCTTTTGAGAGCAGCCTTGAGGGTTGGAGGGAAACGCTGCAAAGCCACAGGGGCAGAGCTTCCCAAGGCTCTGGGAGCCCACCTCTTGCACCAGTGTGTCCTGGATAAGAGACATGGAGTCAAAAGAGATTATTTTGGAGCTTTAAGATTTAATGACTGCTCTGCTGAGTTTCAGACTTCTAACCCCTTCATTTTGATAAATTTATCTTTTTTGGAATGGGAGTATTTATCCAATGCCCAGATCCCCATTTTATCTCTGAAGTAACCAGTTTTTGATTTTACAAACTCATAGGTGGAAGAGACTTGCGTTGACTCAGATGAGACTTTGGGCTTTGGACTTTTGAGTTAATGCTGGAATGAGTTAAGACCTTGGGGGACTGTTGGAAGGCGTGATTGTATTTTGAAATGTGAGAAGGATATGATATTTGAGAGGCACCAAGGGTGGAATAATATGGTTAGAATCTGTGTCTCAGCCAAAATCTTATGTCTAATTGTAATCCCCATTGTTGGAGAAGGGGCCTGGTGGGAGGTAATTGCATCATGGGGGTAGAGTTCTCATTAATGGGTTTGCACCATCCCCTTGCTGCTATTATTGAGATAGTAAATGAGTGAGTTATTATGAGATCTGGTTGTTTAAAAGTGTGCAGCAGCTCCCACTCCTTTCTCTCTCTTGCTCCTGCTCTGGTCATGTTAGACATGCCTGATTCCCCTTCATCTTCTATCATAATTGTAAGTTTCCCGGGGCCTCCAGGAAACTTCAGGACCAAGAAGATGCCAACATCATGATTTCTACACAGCCTGTGGAATCATGAGCAAATTAAACCTCTTTTCTTCATAAATACCATTCTCAGGTATTTTGTTTTGTTGTTGTTGTTGAGATGGAGTTTCACTCTTTTTGCTCAGGCTGTAGTCTTGGCTCACTGCAACCTCCACCTCCTAGGTTCCAGTGATTCTCCTACGTCAGCCTGCCAAGTAGCTGGGATTATAGACACCCATCACCAGGCCCAGGTAATTTTTGTATTTTTAGTAGAGACAGGATTTCACCATGTTGGCTGGGTTGGTCTCAAACTTCTGATATCAGGTGATCTGCCTGCCTTGGCCTTCCAAGGTGATGGAATTACAGGCATGAGGCACTGTACCCGGCATATCTGGCATTTCTTTATAGCAGTGCTAGAATGCACTAATTAGTCATATATGAAACAAATTTACCTTGTTTTCCATTTGCATCTCTCTGATGTCCCATGTACTCAGTGCACATCAGGCACTTTATGTTTATGAGTGCCCTATGCTTATGGAGATCCTGTGCTCATAGGGCATCATGTACTCATGGGCATCCTGTGCTCATGGATACCCTTCCTCGTGGGGCATCCTGTGCTTGTGGGCCATGATAAGTGCTATATGCAAATAAAGAGGGAAGTTATTAAGGACATATATATTGCATATATGTCCTCTGTTAATGTGTATCCTCCATTGCCCCACTGGACTTCACTTACAAAAAAAGTAAGTGAAAAGATGTAATTATGAATAATTTCAAGATGGTAGCAGCAGAAAACTAAACCCAGTGTGAGAGTCTTTTGAGCATGGGACCTTGTGCAACTGCATGATTCCCTTCTGCCACATTGTAGGGAATGACATTGAAGAAGAATATGGTCACCAGGGATGTATGGGGAATGCTTTGGGATCAGTCTCTGATATTTTATGTCCTTAGGGAATATATTTATGCATAATTGTGATGGCATAATTCAATCCTTACCACATGATGTGGCATTTTCTACAGAAGAAAAAACATGCAAATGCAAGTAAATCATGGGCTACATGTGATTTTTCTCCTACAACACAATATAAGTTCTTTTAAAAGATGCTGATGTGTTAACGAAATATTGCAGCATTCAGGTTATTGTTTCTTCTAATGAAGCAGAGAGAGTTTTCCTTGTGTAATTTCATAAAATAAATTAATTCATTTCTTTTGCACAGATAAGATGTTATTCAAAAAGCAGAGTAGTGAGATAAAATTCTTTCTCTGATTCTCTGTTTTCTTTAGAGAACATTTGAAAATTCTTTCTAGTTTCTACTTCCTACTCTTTCTGTTCCAAATGAATTAGCAGATTTTAATCTGAATTCTTATGGTTACTGTACAAATTTTAAATTCTATTTTCTTTTCATAAAAGAAAGAAACTAGACACCCTGCCACTGCCTTTAAAATTTAAAAAAGTGGTACTATTTATAAAAATTGACTTAAAATTCAACAACAACAAAAGAACTGAGTTTAGGCCTCCATGGAGTAGGTAGAATATTAGACATTTATTGGAGTGCAAGTCATCACATGGTGTTAGTAAATATATATATATATATATATATATAATCTTTTTAAAAATCAGCAAATTATCGCATATAATTTTGTGTCTTCATAAATGATAAAAGTTAATATCTTACTACTTGTATGAGGTTCTTTATAACAGGTACCTCTCTAACTTTTTTCCTCCTTGACTCATAGCTGGGAAGGCCTTGCAATCATGGCAGAAGTCAACGGAGCAAAGTTACATCTTACATGGTAGCAGGCAAGAGAGAGAGTGTGTGGGGGAGCTTATAAAACCATCAGACCTCATGATATTTATTTATTATCTCAAGAACAGCTTGGGAAAAACACACCCTCATGGCTCAATTATCTCCCACTTGGTCCCTCCCATGATACATAAGAATTATGGGAGCTATAATTCAAGATGAGATTTGGATGGTGACACAGCTGAACCACATCATTCCACCCCGACCCCTCCCAAATCTCACGTCCTCACATTCAAAATCAATCATGCCTTCCCAATAGTCCCCCAAAGTGTTAACTCATTTTAGCATTAACTCAGAAGTTCACAGTCCAAAGTCTCATCTGAGACTAGGCAAGTTCTTTCCACCTATGAGCCTGTAACATCAAAAGCAAGTTAGATATACAATGAGGGTACAGGCATTGGGTAAATATATTCATTCCAAATGGGAGAAATTGGCCAAATCAAAGGGACTGTGGGCTCCATGCGAGTCCAAAATCCAATAGGGCAGTCACTAAGCTTTAAAGTTCCAAATGATCTCCTTTGAAAACATGTCTCACACCTAGGTTACACTTGTGCAAGAAATGGGCTCCCAGAGTCCCTGTGACTTTGCAGGGCACAGCTCCACCCCTGGCTGCTTTCATGGGGAAAATGTCTCCAGGGCATGTCAGAAATCTTAGAGATAGCTTTTCCCATCACAGGCCCAGAGGCCTAGGAGGAAAAAACAGTTTCCTGGGCCAGGCCTATGCAGCTTCAGGACTTGGTGCCCTGCAGCCAAGCAGCTTTAGCCATGGCTAAAAGGGGCTAAGGTACAGCTCAGCCCATGGCTTCAGAGGGTGTTGAGTGTTTGTGTGTTTTCCTGGTGAACAGTGCAAGCTATTGATGAATCTACCATTCTGGGGTCTGGGGAATGGTGGCCCTCTTCTCACAGCTCCACTAGGCAGTGCCCCAGTGGGGATTCTGTGTGGGGGTCTCCAACCCCACATTTCCTTCTGCACTGCCCTAGCAGAGGTTCTCCATGAGGGCTCTGCCCCTGCAGCACACTTCTGCCTTTCTGAACATCCAGGCATTTCCATATATTCTCTTAAATCTAGGCAGAGGTTTCTAAACCACAATTCTTGACTTCTGTGCACCTGAAGGCTCAACACTGCATAGAAGCTGCCAAGGCTTGGGGCTTGCATGCTCTGAAGCCATGGCCTGAGCTGTAGCTTAGCCCCTTTTAGCCATTGCTGAAGCAGCTTGGCTGCAGGGCACCAAGTCCTGAGGCTGTACACAGCAGGGGGTCCTGGGCCTGGCCCAGGAAACCATTTTTTCCTCCTAGGCCTCTGGGCCTGTGATGGGAAAAGCTGCCTCTAAGGTCTCTGACATGCCCTGGAAAAATTTTCCCCATTGTCTTAGTGATTAACATTTTGTTCCTTGTTACTTATGCAAATTTCTGCAGCAGGCTTGAATTTCTCCCCAGAAAATGATTTTTTTTTCTATCACATCATCAGGCTGCAAATTTTCCAAACTTTTATGCTCTATCACATTTTGAATGTTTTGATGCCCGGAAATTTCTTCCACCAGATGCCCTAAATCATCTTCCTTAAGTTTAAAGTTCCACAGACCTCTAGGGCAGGGGCAAAATGCTGCCAGTCTTTTTGTATAGCAAGTGTAACCTTTACTCCAGTTCACAACAAGTTCCTTATCTCCATCTGAGACCAACTCAGCCTGGACCTTATTGTCAATATCAATATCAGCCTTTTTGTCAAAGCCATTCAACTAGTCTCTAGGAAGTTCCAAACTTTCCCACAGTTTCCTATCTTCTTCTGAGTCCTCCAACATCTTTCAACCCCTGCCCGTTATCCAGTTCCAAAGTTGCTTCCACATTTTCAGGTATCCATACAGCAGCACCCCACTCTACTAGTACCAGTTTACTGTATTAGACTGTTCTCATGCTGCTAATGAAGACATACCTGAGACTGGGTAACATATAATGAAAAGAGTTTTAACCGACTCACTATTCCACATGGCTGGGGAGGCCTCACAATCATGGTGGAAAGTAAAAGAACAAAGTAATATCTTACATGGCAGCAGGCAAGAGAGGACCTGTGCAGGGCAACTCCCCTTTATAAAACCATCTGATCTCATTCACTATTACAAGAACAGCATGGGAAAGACTGCCCCCTAACTACCCATGATTCACTTGCCTCCCATTGGGTCCCTCCTATGACACATGGGAATTATGAGAGGTACAATTCAAGATGAGATTTAGGTGGGGACAAATCAAACCATATCAGTACTCATGACTTCTAAGTTCATTTGGGTGAGTTTTCTGTTTTATTCTCCAGATTCTTATATCAACAAAATGACCACTGTAATTGCTTGTGAAGTATTAGGTTGCATTTCAAAAGAGCAGGGCCAAAGCCGAATAACACCAGCACTTAGCAGATGAAAACTGAGTTTCTTTTGGTTGGAATTGTTGGTACTCTTGGTCTATTACATACCTTTTTAACCCTGTATCTTGTAGTTACTCTACACTGAGACACTCTTAAAGAAAAATAAGAGGTATTGGTCCTTTCAGGTGAGGTCACTTCTTTTCCTGATATTTTTTAGAAGAGAACTTCCAAACTGATAATCTTTTTCTTTGCAGTGGCACATTAGTAAATGTTAAACAACCAGCATTATGGGAAGGAAGAGGGATGGAATGAACTGATTTGTAACTCTTGCTGAGTTCTGTAATGTAAATATTCCCAGCATGGCTGATTCTGAGTTACCAGCTTGTCATCACTGAATGGAGAGTTGGGAAGAAATGTTAGCAACCAGGTATTATAAGCTGGTACAGATCTGCTTGATCACACACAACTGCTACCTTGATTTTAGAAAATTATTAGAAATATTTCCAAACAAATCAGAAAGTTAAATAAGTCTAAGTCAACCGTCTTGAAGAGGCAGCAATATATCTGCTAACAATATTTTCAAACTCTGTCCATTGGGATATTTTGTACAACTTTAAATTTGCATTTTACTCAATTTGATAAATAGATGCTTCTATTTCTCTACCTCAGCAATTTCTTGGACTGTACTTTTTTCCCTAAATCTTCTAATCTCTCATGTTTACTTATATTATATTTTTCTAGTTTAATAATGAGTTTTCCTTCTATTTCATTCTAAAGCAGAATGGTAGTAACTCTTATAAAATAAAATTGAATAGAGATAAGTTTAAGATTCTGAACATGGTCCAAAAATCCAACCTCTTGCTTATATAATAGGGGTATCAGAATTTAGCAATAGTACAAATAAAAATAATTTGGACTACTAGTTTAATATATCCATATTATGATATAGCTGCTAAAAACAGAGCAGGATTTTAGCCTGCCTTATTAAAGACTGCTATCATTCTCTAACAGCTGTTCTGAGGCATGATTGCACCCCTGAATGACCTTCAAATTTGTAAACCATCCTCATACCCAGACCATATTCTAATTTTATTCTCAGGGATCCAGACATCAGTATTTTGAAAAATTTCCCAGTTGATTCAAATGTGCTGTCAACTTGGAGACCTGTTGATTTAGAATAGTGTTTGAAAAAGTTAATATGAGTTCATATGTCACCTGGAATTTCACTAAAATACAAATTTCAATTCAGTAGATCTGGAGCAGGGCTGTAAAGTTTTCATTTCTAACAACTTCCTGGGTAATTCTACTGGCTCATAGGACAATTGTAGTAAGGGTTTAGAACAAGGGAAGTGTCCTCTCTTCAGCAATCAATGGTCATACCTGGATTATTGAGTTAATTTCCTAGAGTGACATTCAAGCACATTCATAGAGGCAGGGATGATGAAGATTTTACCTCTTGTCCTACAATGAGCAGTTGAAGGAACTAGAGCTATTTAGCTAGCTGAAGAGAAGACATTGTAGAAACATGATAGCTAGGTTTAGAGAACTGAAGAATGATTATATAGAACAAAGATTAAGTTTGTTTATTCTTCCTCAAGGGATAGAACTACAAGTAATGGGTAGACACTACAGGAAAACAGATTTTGGATCAATATACAGTAGAATATAGTAGCCAGAGCTCACCAGAGAGGGAATAGATTGCCTTGGGAAGAAATACATACTCCATAACAGGATATGATTTGGTGATAACTTTATGAGGCTTCTACAGAAGTAAATTAAGCATGGGATGGAAAATGGATCAGTCAAGATGACATTTAACACATTTTCCAAAGCTGAGTCTATGATGTTCTGCATCTGTTTTCAGTCTACTGTCTGTAGCTTCTAGCTTATGTTAGGCACTCAAGTCTAGGATTTTAACAGTGCCTACAAACCAGGGATATCTTTCCCTTACTTTTCCATTTCTTTGTGAAATTACAAAGTTTTGTTTATCTGAATATTTAAGCAGATACCTGCCCTTTCCCTAAACCCTCCACATCTTTTCTTGTTTCATTTTGAATATGTGCTACTTCCTTTTGAACTCAACTGGAAAATTCTTACTGATTATGTAGCTCTTTCAATTCAAGCAACTAAAGTTGGTATTCTGATTAGTCTAAGCATCCTTCTCACATCATTTTGACTCTCTCATTTATTGATGCTGATAAAAGCATTAAATTTATAAGACTATTTTTTCCCCAAACTGGTAATCATTTTAAAGGATCTCCATAATTTATCTTTCTTGTTTATGTTTGCATCTGGGTGATGGCCTGCAATTCTATAAACCCAATTATTCCAAAAAATAACAGAGTACCTGAAGAGGTGAAACGTTTGCTTAATAGTCCTAATCAACATATTTGGTTTATTTATTTATTTCTTTTTTTTTTTTTTGAAAGAAAGGAAAAGAGAGGAAAGAAAGTGAGAGTGAAAGAAAGAAAGAAAGAAAAAGAATGTACGAGAGAAAGAAAGAGGAAGAAAAAGAGGGAGAGAGAACAGGATTCTTGTTCTACTGCCCAGGCTAGAATGCAGTCTAAAAATGGGTATTAAAAACCTCTATTATGCCAATAATTGTGTTT